>MJUU01015985.1:159182-176332 GCA_002080025.1 Modiolus philippinarum | reverse complement strand
GTCCCAGTCTATATGGCCACCTGGGCCCCTGGCAAATGAAAATTGGTAGCCAAGCTGTATATTGTACTAGCCCAGTGCTATGTGCATGTCTAACCAAAAATTTTTGTAGCCAGCTGGGCTACTGGTTCAAAATTTTTAGTAGCCCAGGCAGAATTTTACAGGCCGTAGGCTACTGGGCCCCATCCCTGTCATTATTAGCAGGGACCAAGTGGCCTAAGATCCCTAAAATTTAGGCTAAGCTCCAATTTGTGTACCAGTAGCCCAGCATGCTACTTAAATACCCCTATTTTTGTTGTCACTGTAGTTTTAGGGTTTACAGAATTATTGGTTGAGGTAGGGCCTACTGAAATTTTGATAATGTCAGGGCCCAACTAGCACCACCTGATCAGCCATATGTGATATCTTCAAATTTTGCAAATTTATCATTATTTTAAAACAGATTTCTTTTCCGGTCGACGGTCAAAGCTAAAGGGGTCACATCATAACATGGCAGTGTTGCCGTTGGACCGATACCCATCCGTCTTTCCCTTTGATTTCTTCAGGATTATAATCACTATGATACAATTTATAATCATGTGAACATAGCAATAAACACTGGGAGGTAATATAACAAACTGTCATAAATTTTACAGGGGGCAAACGAACAAATTGAATGTGTTTTATGTCATCAAGGTCAAAAAGTCGCCGTTTTTGCACAACGTTTTAAGCTAGTACAAATAAATAACTCACGTGGGAACCACATTTTGTCAACTAACGATTTTATCCAATAATGACATGTTCCGTAAAAGACATGTCTCCACCGATTTGTTTTACACAATTGAACAATTTATGATTAATCCATTTGCCCCCTCGCCCACTTCGTCTGCTGTTTTGCTTCCATCCTTCCCATAATGCATCTGGCCGATTTCCCCATAAAGCGGAAGTTGTCGAAACTACGAAGTGGCTTATTGTAACTACACGATCCAATAAAGGGATGATTACACACTGATGAGAGGAAATAAAAAACACAAAACAGAGGAAAATAAGTTTATTCAGATACATAAATAGTTTTATTTATTTTTTAATACATTGTTTAATATCCAACAGTCAGCTGGCAATACACAGTTTGACCCGATTACGATGGTGACGTAATCTGTCAAATTTACAATGATTCTACAATGAAAACAATAGATTTTAACTACAAAATGTCTAAAAATGATGTTCTAGGATACAAAGTTTCTACATGGTGACAAGCCCTTCAACATTTCAACCTCTTCTTGCCAACAGAATGATTCCCCATTGCCGAAAATGGGTTTACCGGACAATCGAATACTCCGGCAAATAGAATATTTTTTTCTGACAATTCTTGTATCCGATTGGGCGGAGTCTACTGTATTATCCAATTTTTACCCTTCTTAGTTGAAACCTTTCATGATTTTTGTTGTTAAAATAATCATAGGTGATAATTAAATGTCAATTTATAGCCTCTGGCAACAATATTGTAGTCCATTGATTATTTCCGGTCATCTGTTGATTGCATTACCCGCATTTATTTACCTGAGCATGTGCCAAAATGACTTGTGACAGATACAAGCCCAATCAAAGGAATTGAAGGAGTATTATTATACACTAAAATTTTATACTTTTCTTTTTTTTTTAATATCACTTCTTATTTTCATAAATGTTCACGAAAACAAACGGATTAGATTATGCAATTATGAAGTTGAGTTACTTCCCCTTTTCTATGTTGTGAAAACGAAATTAAAGAGGCTTTGAGTGTTACTTTTTACTAAAAATTGTATATCAAGTCTTTTAAAATAAAAAATTGAAATAATTTTAAGGGATAATATTGAAGTTTAACAAACTTTATTCAAATAATTGCAAATTCAATTTTTGATTAATACTTTTATTGACCTATTGAAAGATAAACTATTTATTTGAAACTTGACAAGCAGATGAAATGAATTAAAATTTAACCTTTTCTCCCACAATAGGGGAGATACTAGTGTCATAAAATCCAAAGAAAAGTACATAATGACATGGCAGTGGAAGATACACTTATTGCTGGAGACAGTAATGAGTACCACAAATCAAATCACCAAAGCATGTTAAAGATGAAAAAAAAAAGATTTAAAAACATTCCTCATTGTGAGGGGAATAAAAACATCTGTCTGCAGATGAAACATTAACGACTTTGAAGGACATAACTGAAATGTTTGAAAACAGTACCCGCAAAGGCAGAAAACAAGGAATTTTAAGCATACGATTCGAACTGAAACAGCAAAGCATGTAAATGATAAAAGAATTTGTGCCATCAAAACAAAATAGAACTATTCATTTAGTGTAGAAGAAAGAACACAAAAGTCTATCACTCAACCTAGAAAACCAATGGGATGCTTCCTAATTGGCGACAATTTTTTGTAATTGGCGACAAAAAATACAAGTTGGCGATTTTTCTGGCGACAGATATTCAGAAGCCAGAGCCATCCCTGACTTTAACCTGAGGTGGGACGAACGGACGGACGAGGGGATAATAAGCTGGTTATATGCTTGCTAATTTGCTATATACATGATATATATAACATTCTAAATCCAATGTTATGGTCTCAATTACAATGCTCATCTTGTAATTTTACCAAACATATCAGTTAACTCTTTGCCACTCACTAGCGTCTCTGGATGCCTCCGAGGTCACTTTGTCTTAAATGTTCAATAGGTCCTCCATACTTTACAGAATGTCAACAAATTTGGCTTATAAGAACGCTAGGACTCTGTTATTGTTATTTTTAGCAGCAATGTAGTATTGCAGTCAGATTTGGAAAAATTGTGCACTATCAATACCCAATGGAATTTTTCAAAGACAAAAATCGGTCATTTTTCAAGGGGGTGGGCATGAAAGGAAGGCTGGTTCTCCGTTGCTATGTAAGTAAGAACTGTTCTTTTGGTCTGAATGTAATGGCACATAGATCATCTCTGTGAACAAGCCAAAGAAGATCGGAATGATTGCGCTTTGGGGTCACCAGGTGTCATTAAACTCAAAAATTGGAAAAAATGACATTTTCTGCGGACTTGGCTCTCCATAAACATTTCTGTAGACCGGAAGTGCAATTGAATCTATTACGGGTTGCCATTAGTGGATAGTCAAGACTCTGAAGTTCAATGTGCATCACAAACTCAGAAGATTACAGCAATTTTCCTATTACTGGATGCAGTTTCAATACGATTTTTGGTAGCTCTCCAGGTAATTAAATAGGTTTTTCAATAGCAGTTTGGCCTTCAAGGTAGAAAGGTCATCAAATGTCCATTCATACATAGTTGGGTGTGTGCCAATTTACCTGATGTTGATTTCACCCACAGAGAAAAAGTACATTTAAACTATTATTAGGTATTTTAACAAACAAAGAGAAGGGATGAACTTTTATATAGACTAAATTTAAACAGCAATGGTACAACTGTGTGGTTTCTAACCTTAATACATGAAAAAACCCATGTTTATTCTTGATTTGCTATTTCAATATTAAAAACAAGTTTGGGTGAACTTGACTTTTTTCCTGTTGAAATTGACACCAGGTAAATTGGCCCATATCCAGGACAAATACAATGAATGGGTATGTGACCTTTCTACCTTGAAGGTCAAACTTATATTAAGAAACCTATTGTGACTACCTGGACAGCTACCAAATTTTCTATTATGAGTGCATTCAGTAATACAAAAATTGCTGTAAGTTCACTTCCGGTTGTCAAATTCTGATTTTAGAACGAAATAAAGGGCTACGCCGAGCGCAGCATGATCTGACCGCAGCATGTCGAACACTGAAATTTGTACAAGTGTAATTCAAAATGAATGAGGACACCTTAAAGAGCTTGATACAGTAATCAAATGCACACAATAAAGAGCTTGACCCAGTAATTAGCTGCACACAAACCAAGGAAAATAAAAATTAGCTCTTATAATTCCTTATATACCGGTATATATATCGGAAAAGGCAAGAGGTATGTCAACAATATACAGAAAGCTTATATCAAGAGGAATCCAAAGAAGAAATTCCTATCGAAATCCAATGAAAAATAAAGGTTTCACATATTTCGAAAAATTGCAATTTTGACCCCTTTGACCCCTTGTAGCTTGGAAACGATAAGAGCTATGCAAAGTCTGTTGACATACTGCTGTAAGCTTATGATCAGGAGGAATTCAAAGAAAAACATAGGTAATCAACGATTACAAAGTTCGCCTTGTTATGGCAAATGGACACAGAAACCCAATTTGGCCAAAGTGCTGATTTACCATCCCTAATGCATATATACAAAGGCTAGATGATCTTACCATGTACAGTAACTGAATTCGAACATAAACTTGAATGTAAGTCAATCATGCAGAAAATGTACGTCAAAGTGACCTAATTTTGCTTGCATGCTGACCAGATGCATGCACATGCAAGGTTAGATGATCCTATCATGTACAGTTACTGAGATATCAATGTAAACTTGAATGTAAGTCACTCATGCGGAAAATATAGGCTGACCTATCGCCAAAGATGCATGCACATGCAAGGTTAGATGATCCTACCATGTACAGTGACTGAGATCTGAACTCTGACGTAAACTTGAATGTAAGTCACTCAAGCGGAAAATATAGGTCAAAGTGACCTAATTTTGCCTGGATGCTGACCTACCGTCAAAGATGCATGCACATGCAAGGATAGATGATCGTACCATGTACAGTGACTGAGATATGACCTCGGACGTAAACTTGAATGTAAGTCACTCAAGCGGAAAATATAGGTTAAAGCGACCTAATTTTGCACGGATGCTGACCTACCCCCAAAGATGCATGCACATGCAAGGATAGATGATCGTACCATGTACAGTGACTGAGATCTGAACTCAGACGTAAACTTGAATGTAAGTCACTCAAGCGGAAAATATAGGTCAAAGTGACTTCATTTTGCCTGGATGCTGAAGTACCGTCAAAGATGCATGCACATGCAATGATAGATGATCCTACCCTTTACAGTGACTGAGATCAGCTGAACTCGGACGTAAACTTGAATGTAAGTCACTCAAGCGGAAAATATAGGTCAAAGTGAACTAATTTTGCCTGGATGCTGACCTACCATCAGAGATGCATGCATATGCACAGTTAGATTATCGTACTATGTATAGTAGCTGAGATATGAACTGAAATGTAAATTTGAATGAAAGCCACCCAAGCGGAAAATATAGGTCAGAGAGACCTAATTTTCTTGGAGGCTGTAAGTTAGCCCAAGATGCACCTGCATGCAAAGTTTGATGAACCTACACTGCATAGTTACTAAGATATATACCCAAATGTGGACGCGGACGCAGATGCCGGGGGTACTCCAATAGTCCTCCTCAACTTCGTTGAGGCGAACTAAAAACCCAATCGAAATCCGATGAAAAATAAAAATTTTAGCTAATCTGCAAATTTGCACTTTTGTCCCCATTTGGCCCCTCATAGCTCGGAAAAGAAACAAATCGTCAAAAATCTGATGATGCACCTCTATGTTTATTTTCAAAAGGAATCCATTGCAAAAAACTGCATCAAAATCAGACTAAAATAAATAAAATAAAATTTTTGAAAATCGCCCCTTATAGGCCCCATTTATCTCCTGAACGGTACATGCCACATAAAATCCGTTGACATACCTCTAATAGGAAATTTAATTAGGAACACAACGCAAGAAACCCCATCAAAATCCAATAAATAATAAATATTCTACAGCCAAATATGTGAAAACACCCAATTATACCCTTTTTGGCCCCTTTTTTGAAAATGGGAGGGGTCAAAATGTCCAAAACCCACCCCAGCCTTCCTTTTGCACCAAGGAACATTGTGGTAAAATTTCATAAAGATTGGTCAACTGGAACTTAAGTTATTGACCAAAAACAAAAGTGTCTACAGACGACGACGCCGGACGACAACAACGACAACGATGCCGGACGACGACAACGCCATACCATTATACGACCTCAAATTTTTTGCGGTCGTATAAAAATGCCAAAATTAGCACTTTTTTGAGGGGGTAAAGGGTTATGGCTTTGCCATAAAAGCATTTTGGGCAGTCATGGAAGTCACTTTAAACCACTTCTATGGATGACAGGCAGAGAATCCTTTTTTGAATGAATATGCCTATGAATTTCAAAATTGCATCTTTGGTTATGTATACCATATTCAAAGTGCCTCCCCCTCGTGCAATGTATGTTTTAAAGGAACAGCCCTTATACCAGTAATAGGGTTTGTAAGTCTGCTTAAATTTTGTTTATACCCATTTTAACAGATCATATGAGTATTTTATTGTACAGCGACATCATTGTAACCCTCACTTTTTTCAACAAATAGATCGATCTTTTATCTAGTTTTCTACATGTAGGCATTGAGATTGTTCTACCCTGCAGGGGTGGACACTTAATTTACCACATTGGTAGACAAAAGGACTACAAAATGCCTAAATACACTACTGGTAGTCTTGCAATGATTTTAACAAACAAAACTATAGGCCTTTTCAAAAACTCATTTGGTCCGCTGTTCGGTTTAGGTATTTAGATACAATGAAACAGTTCCGGTTATCAACCCAATATGTCATGTGTTGTTCATCCTGAACACAGTTCATACCACTGTTCATATTTGATCATATTTAGATTACTAGGTCATTGTTTACTGTGACACTGCACTAATTTTGTTAAAATTAAATGTATTCAGGGTTTCAGTTGTGTATTGTTAGCCAACCATATGAGTGATAACCGAAGTGAAGAATGTTTGTACCTCCATTTGATGGGACAGTTAAGATCCAGGAAAAGATAATTACATTTTTTTGAAAGGGTTATATTTTTGTAAATTTTTCCATTATTTCTAGCCATGGGAACTACCAAATGACAAAATTTAGTATTCCATCCCAAAATTTACTATTGTCTTGCTACATGACTAGTGTTAGTGTATACGTAGAACCCTGCCCTGAAATATTTCTTTGTTTCACAGAATATATAACTAAAGTGTAGCTATTTCTGAAAATCATAAAGCTGAAAGTATCCGAAAATGTCATAATTTTCATCAAAATTTATACAAAAAAAGACTCTTTGTGTCCTTCATCTGAAAATAAGCTACAATATGTCATGCCAACTTAAACTTCTTTCTTATCATTAAAACTTTTACTCAGTGTTAATTTTATTGCATGGAGTATAAACAGATTTGACTTCAAAAACACACAAAACATTCTACCTGCACAGGTACTGGCATACCTTAATACCCTCAATATTTCCCTAGCCAGGATGCTGTATTATTATGAAGCCCAAATAGCCAATCAATACTTACTTTCTTATCATTCCAGGATTGTAGAAGAAAATTTTAAGAAATTGTTCCTCTTTGTCATGGTAACCATACATAGGTCTGTAAACATAAAAACACATAGGTCACATGTGGCATATGTAATACTAGACATTCATATTGACACCTACATTTTATATACAAGGCTGTATGATGTCTGAGTAATATTGACGTCTATAAAGATTCAGGCCAATCCCTGTCCTGGCTTTGTACCATTGTACACGGCTACAGGAATTCTCCTTGTATCTGTACTTCAATAAAAGATGTCTGGTCACATCATTATTTAACAATCACATGTTCAGATTATTAAATCAAAACAATGTACTGTATTTTCTAAATGAATTGGATACAGAATAAGACACCAAAACAAAACAAGAGGCTCCCAAGAGCCTGTATCGCTCACCTGGGTCCTATGCAGCTCTATAATTCCCAATTTATGGTCTATCTTTGGTGGTGTATGTACATAAAAATCAGAAACATTTTATAAAATTTAATCAAAATTGTTGAAGCAGTCTCAGAGAAGATTTTTTAATGCAGTTTCCAAACTTAAGGGGCCTATTTTAATCTACGTTCCCTGCTGGCAGCTATTTAACATAAAACTTTGAAGAGGGTCACCCAAGGACTATCATATCAAAATTCTACTGAAATTGTTAACGCAGTTTCAGAGGAGAAGATCTTTTTATGCATTTCCTACTGGGTCCAATGTTAATCTAAGTTTTGCTACTGGTGGCCATGTCGTAAGACGGATCAGCAACAAAGTAACAAGCTTGGTCAATATCTCACAAGTTTCATTTATGCAATGTTTAAATTGAATCCATTCAGTGGTTTTCCATGATATCTTTGTATCCATTTCCCCTTAGGGTCCAATTCATCGCTGGCGGCCATGTTGGATGATGGATCAGCACCGAAGTAACAACACTTGGTCAGCTTCTCATAAGCATCATTTATGCAAAGTTTGGATTAAATCTATTAAGCAGTACTCAAGAAGAATATCTTTTGTTAAATTAAGTTCACAGCTGGTGACACTTGGTCAGCACCTGACAGGCATCATTCATGTCATGTTTAATTTAAATCCATTCAGCAGTTCTCTAAGATCTTTGTGTGCATTTCTCATAGGGTCCAATGCTGTCAGTCATGTAAGATGACTGATTGGCACCAAAGTAATAAAACTTGGTCAGCACCTCATAAGCATCATTTATGCCAAGTCTGGTTCAAATCCATTCAGTGATTCTCAAGTAGAAGTTTGTGTGCATTTTCCCTTAGGGTCCAATGTTAAAATTAAGATCTCCGTTGGCGGCCATGATGGATGATGGATCGGCATCAAAGTAACAACACTTGGTCAGCATCTCATAAGCATCATTCATGCAAAGTTTGGTTTAAATCCAATCAGTGATTCTCAAGTAGAAGTTCTTTGTATGCATTTTCCCATAGGGTCCAATGTAAAAATTAAGATACCTGCTGAAAACCATGTTGGATGATGGATCGGCACCAAAGTAACAACACTTGGTCAGCACCTCATCAGCATCATTCATGCCAAGTTTGGATTAAATCCATTTAGTGGTTCCCAAGAAGAAATTCTTTTTATGAATTTTCCCATTAGGTCAAATGGTAAACTAAGTTCCCTGCTGGTGGCCATCTTGGAAGAGGTTGGAAAACTTGACTGTGTTCAATAAAATGTAGCCCTTGACATGCTGAACATTTTTGCAATTTAAACTTGACCTCTATCTCAAAGCGATTTTGAAATATAAGACAAAAAGTATAAAATCACGAAAAATTTGACCAATAAAGGGCCATAACTCTTATATAGGTGCTTGGATTTTCTTCAAAATTTCCATGTGGGTAGACCTTAAGATGCTCAACATTTTTGCAATTTAAACTTAACCTCTATCTCTTAAGAGTTTTTTTAATAAAAAATAAAAAACATCAAAATTTTGAAAATTTTACGGAAAAAGGGCAATAACTCTAAGATGGGTCATCAGATTTTCTTCAAAATTTCAGCAAGGGTAGATCTTGTCATTCTGATCATTATTACCCTGTCAGATTTTTTATATCTGTAACATTTTTTTAGTTATTTGCCAAAAACTGTAAATTACCCCTATGTTCTATTATTAGTAACAGCAGCCATGTTGTTTGACGTACGACATGGAAAATAACAAATTTGAAACTAGATACCCTAGTAATGACTCAGTTGAAGTTTGGTTCCATTTGACCCAGTGGTTTCAGAGAAGATTTTTGAAAGTGAGCTAACGACAGACTGACGGACGGACGATGGACGGACGGACGACAGACGGACGAGGACACCAAGTGATGGCAATAGCTCACCCTGGCATAGCCAGGTTAGCTAAAAAATCAATTTTTGCTGATGAATTCATGCACAGCTTTTTATTAAATTCTATGCAAGAACAACTTAAGCATGTCTGGGAGCATGTGGTACAATGACAATAAAAACATGTTTTTTTTCATTCTTAATGAGTGATACACATAATTAATTAATCAAACATGTGGACATTTATGTAGAAAAAATTAGATTTGATATAACAGAAAAGGTACAAAACAAATTATACAGTATCCTGTTTAAACGTTGCATTTTTTCTTTTGTTTTCTTGCTGTATTTTTTTGTATCACTCTTTGAATTAAAAGTCAGTCCCCTTTTAACATAAATAATACAGAAGACGAAATCATTTTTTGCAATCATTTTAATCCATTATACCTTCAAAAACATCTGCTTTAGGAAACAAAACATTTTTAAAGTAATTCTAATGAATTGAATTCCAATGGAATCAATTTCCATGTAACATTATGAATTTATCACTCTGTGGGGATTAACAGTGTTAACAGACTATCTTATTTCTAATTGAAATCAATATATTGTTTTCTTATTTCAAAATCAATAGATATAAAACCACTTTTTAATTTGAATACGTATTATTTTACACAAAATTTTACTATTTTTTCCTATATATAATTCACATGTTCAGTTTTTACTATACTTGTAACAGGTATTAACTTTGAAGTTCCAATGATCAAGTCGTTTTAACTTGCAGTTCAAAGTCAAACAAACAACATGTTCTTACACGTACAACTACTGTTGATGTTTAGCAAGCGAATTTTAATTTTGAATTTAGTCTTACATATTCATACATGTGTATCCTTTGATTTATGAGAACAATGTTTTAAACTGTGAACTAACTTAATTCTGCTGATACTTCATAATTTTCCATTTTGTCCATCCTGGTGAGCTTCACATATAGCTACCTATTTTTTTAATTGTCTGTTTTTGCTTATGCATTTGTGTTGGGGTTAGAAATACTTGTGATCATTTATTTTTGCCATATTTTCACACTTGCAAAGATTGCGAAAATAAATCAATGGCAAAAATAAGTTATGTTTACCATATACATGTTGTCTCCTTGACATTTACCCCATTTCCCTTCTTTTTCATATGTATAATCCCCATACAAAATTTTCTCTTAAACAGAAATTCACGACTAAATTTTCATTTTATACAAATAAGACCTGGTTATGCAACAGGTCTGGAAATTTCCTACATAAAAGAAGCTTAATACAGATCATCTCATCAAAGTTTTTGAGAAATTCACTATTAAAATTCTAATACACTTTGAGGGATATACAGGCAGACAGATGAAATACACGTTCAGCTGTTTGTGTAATAAACAGCTAAACAATTTAAACCAGAACCTTGCAACAACTGGAATGGAAAATAATATAAAATTATGGCCCTTGGAAGAGGCGAATATTCCAAATTGTCAACTGCAGTTACTGCACTAAAATTACTTCAGTGCAGCTGACGATTTGGGATATAATTGTTTTATGATACAGAATACGGTTTGTCACTAAATTTAATTCTCAGTACACATAAGGGCTACAAAATGGCTAAATTCACTAGTCCTGCAGTGATTTAACCTCAAATTTACTAGCCTGGGGCTACAGGACTACTGTTAGAGTCGAACCCTGCCAAACAAACATTAGAAATGCTATTTCAAAATTACTGAGTCTCATAGAACTTAAATGTTGCTCATTTGGGCTGTTCACATGACATGATAAAGTTACAAGGTTATTCAACAAATGATGTAACTTTCTGGAGTTATTAATTGCTGAATAATTGGGTTATTCCATGGATGTTGCAATTTTGTGTAATTATTCACCGGTTAATAATAGTGCTATTCACCACTAGCAACAATTAAGAGCAAAAATAACCAGATTATTTCATGTCATGTGACTTTGTCTCAACCAATAAAATTGATTGTATAATAATATGTTTTTGCATAATGATATTTATACCATCACTACAGTAAGTACCCTGTTCATAATACTTACATGCCAGATACCAGGTTAATCTTATAAACATGCTGTGTTTTGGCATTGGCATTATTTAAACTGACATTTAAAGCCTTGTCCAAACTGTTGGCAAACAATCTGAGATAGCGATCCCAAGGTTGTGTCCCATCATAGGGTACATACAAATAGGGAAATACTCCATGTACGTGCATACATGTTTTCTGACCTGAAAAGAAAATTCTTGATATAAGTAAATTGACATTTCAACACTAAACAAAACATTTTGTAAAATATCACAAAAATAAGCTAGAGGCTCAGAGACTGAGCCTGTATCGCCCAATAGTTTTAAAGCAGATAACGAAAATGATGATTTTCTCATATGGTCCAATGTGAAACTATGTTCTGCACTGACATGTTTATCCGAACAGAATGAAATGAGAAATCTTTGTAAACCACCTTCCATACATCACACATGTAAAGTTTGGTAGAACTTGCTACAGGGATTTGGGAGTAGAAGATGAAAATGTGATTTTTCCTTTAGGGTCATATATATGTTAAACATAAGTTCCGTGGTTGTGGCCACGTCTTTTGTCAGATCAAATCAAAATGAGCAATCTTTGTAAAGAACCTTCCATACATCATTCAAATTAAAGTTTAGTTCAATTTGCTTCAGTGGTTTCAATGGAGAAAATGAAAATCTGAAAAGTTAACAAACGGACGACTTGAAGGATGGACAAACAATGGACGATGGATGCCAAGTGATGGCAATAGCTCACACTGATCCTTTGGGTCAGGTGAGCTAAAAAAAATAAAGGGCTACGCCGAGCGCAGCATGATACGACCGCAGCATGTCGAATACTGAAATTTGAACATGAGTGCAATTCAAATAAATGAAGACACAGTAAAGAGCTTGATACAGTAATTAAATGGACACAATAAAGAGCTTGAATCAGTTGCNAAAATCAATTCTATGGGTGCTAGGCAATCTTCCTGTAAAGTTTCAACCATTTTGAGGCACTTTGAATTTTCCCGCCTTTTTCCAGTTTCCATAGCAACGGCGACCATTTTGAAAATTCTGAGACCCAAAATCATTTCTATGGGTGCTAGACATCCTTCTTGTAACGTTTCATCGAATTTGAAGCACTTTGAATTTTCCTGCCTTTTTTTCAGTTTCCATGGCAACCGCAGCCATTTTGAAAATTCCAAAAGATATGTGTGTGCATATCTACTTATTGTAAGTTTGATTCCTTTAAAGTAGTTGGAATTTGTTTGCAAACTTTCAAAAAAACATGAAAAGTTGTGTTTTTCATTTGTACGGACGGAGGGACGGACGGACGGACAAACGAAAGGACGAACAGGCGAACGGACGGATGGACAAGGGTAAAACAATATGCCCCCCGACTTTTTGTCCCGTGGGCATAACAATAACACAACATTTTTAAAGTAATTTTGATGTGTTGTATTCCGATGGAAATTATCAAAAATGTTTCAGATCTCAGAAGACAGGAAGTGGCTGTGATATTGTAGGAGTCAAGTGGTTGGATATTGTAGGAGTCAACACCAGTAAGTTTCAGACTCATAGCAATAATGTTTTAAAATTTTAAAATTTAACAAACATCGTATTTCATTTGATGCAGTTGAATAAACTTTATTTATCAAGAATTGGGCTGATATGGAAAGTTTATTTATAGCCATACCAAGCAGGTAAAATCATACTCATCACCACAAAATATGTCACAAAGACATACAAATGTATGAATGTAAGTTAAGTGAAACACATTAAAATCGCACCCAGATTACATACCATAAACAAAAGGCTCTCATGCAAGAGGCTGTATCACTCATGGACAATAGTTGATACATAGTCAAATAAAACTCTCAGTTAAAGGCCTAATATCCTAATTTTCAAATAAAGTAAAAAAATCTTTGTTATATGGTCCAATATTTAACTATTTTCCCTACTGCCTGCCATCTTGGATAGGGGATGGATCTGCAGGACACATTTTGTGGCAACGTTTATTTCCATCTTGCCATGGCCAAATGGTTTCAACAGAGAAGATCTTTGAATGATTCCAATATTTTACTATGTTTCCCATTGGTAGCCATTTTGGATAGGGTGCAGACTTAGAAGGCATCTTTTTTTAAGGGGACCACCTCACATACATTGTGATTGTAAGTTTATTTTGTTCTAATTAGCCCCATTTTTTCAGAAGAAAAGATTTTTGAATGATCTTTCCACAGGTCCAATGTTTAACAATGTTCCCTGTTAGTGGCCATTTTGGATGAGGGATTGGCACCTGAGTTACAGCACCTTAATCAGCACCTCATAGGTAACATTTCTGCAATGTTTGGTTTAAAATATTCAATGCTTCTCTAGAATGGAAATCTTTGTACGCATTTCTCTTAGAATTCAAATCTTTAACTAAATTCCCTGCTTTCACCAAAGTAATAAAACTTTGTCAGCACCTCACAAGTATCATTCATGAGATGTTTGCTTAAATCCATTTAGTAATTCTCTAGAAGATCTTGTATGCTTTCCCATGGGACCAATGTTAACCAAGTTCACTGCTGGCAGCAATGTTGGATGAGGGATCAGCACCAAAGCAAACACTTGGTCAGCACCTCATAATTACCATTCATGCCATGTTTGGTTGATATCCATTCAGTAGTTCTCTAGAAGAGCATCTATGTAAGCATTTTTATATAGAGTCAAATGTTCAACTAGGGGTGACTGTTTAAGCAAACTATAACATATGTCTCCCCTTCATATAACATTTTTTTCAAAAGACAATGCTAGAATATTAATAATACATTAGGAGCGAAAGAAATATCTTAAGTCTAGGTCAAAAAATTTAGTCATTTGACCTCAAGCTCAAAGGTCAAGGACAAATGAAGGTCACTACAGTATGTGACACACCTTCTCATGAATGATGATACACTTACATGCCAAATATCTTCAATCTATGTCAAAAGGTGAGAAAATCTTCCTGTTACGTAATTTAACCTCAAGGTCAAAGGTCAAGGTCACTATGGTACGCCACACATTTTCTCATGATAATACACCCACATGCTAAATATCTTAAGTCTAGGTCTAAAGACAAAAAAATTATGGGGCGGACATGATTGTATGAGAAGCAAGAAGAAGAAACAAAGGGTAAAACAATATGTCTCCCTTCGTTGAAGGGGGAGACATAATTAAGTTTCGCTACTTGCTGCCATGTTGGGTGTCGGTACCACAGTAACAACACCAGGTCAGCATCCCATAAGCATCATTTAAGCCAAGTTTGATTCAAATCTATTCATTGGTTCTCAAGAAGAAGTGGTTGATAGGAAAAGTTTAAAGCGGATAGATGGACGGATGACAGACAACAGACGCCAGATGAAAAGTGATGACAAAAGCTCTATGTTCCCTAAGCTTCCTATTTAAATCAATCTTCACTTGAATATCCTCAGTTTAGAAATAAATCACTGAATCAAGAAAAAGTTACTATACAGAACAATGAAAATCTTCCAAAAGAAAGCTGATATAAGAGATTTTGACTATATTAAGGGCATCATTAAGTTTAAGAGGAGGAAATTAAAAAGTAAAATTATAATTAACAAGAGGCTCTCAAGAGCATGTATCGCTCACCTGGGTCCTATGCAGCACTATCATTCCAAATTGATGGTCCACCTTTGGTGGTGTATGTACTTAAAAATCAATAACTTTTTTATAAAATTTAATTAAAATTGTTCAAGCAGTTTCAGAGAAGATTTTTGAATGCAATTTCCAGACTTAAAGGGCTTATGTTAATCTACGTTCCCTGCTGACAGCTTTTTAACATAAAACTTTGAAGAGGGTCACCCAAGGACTATCATATCAAAATTCTACTGAAATTGTTCAAGCAGTATCAGAGGAGAAGATCTTTTTGTGCATTTCCCATTGGGCCCTATGTTAAACTAAGTTTTGCTACTGGTAGCCATGTTGGAAGATGGATCAGCACAAAAGTAACAAACTTGGTCAAAATCTCACAAGTTTCATTTATGCAATGTTTAAATTGAATCCATTCGGTGATTTTCTATTATATCTTTGCATGCATTTCCCTATACTGGCATAGGGTCCAATTCATTGCTGGGGACTTCATTGGATGATGGATCAGCACCTAAGTAACAACACTTGGTCAACTTCTCATAAGCAGTTTGGTTTAAATCTATGCAGCAGTTCTCTAGAAGAAGATCTTTTGTTAAATAAAGTTCACAGCTGGTGACATATGGTCAGCACCTAACAGGCATCATTCATGTCATGTTTGATTTAAATCCATTCAGCAGTTCTCTTGAAGATCTTTGAGCACATTTCCCATAGGGTCCAATAATGATGTGGGTCATATAAAATGATGGATCAGCACCTAGGTAAAAAATACTTAGTCAGCACCTCATAAGCATTATCAATGCAAAGTATGGGTCAAAGCAATTCAGTGGTTCTCAAAAAAAAGTTCTTTTGCATGCAATGGGTCCAATGCCCCATCTAGCGGCCATGTTGGATGACAGATTGGAACCAAAGTAGCAACACTTGGTCAACACCTCATAAGCATCATTCATGCCAAGTTTGGTTCAAATCCATTCATTTATTCTCAAGAACAAGTTCTTTGTATGCATTTTCCCATAGGGTCCAATGTTAAAATTAAGATCCCCACTGGTGGCCATGTTGGATGACAGATCGGCACCAAAGTAACAACACTTGGTCAGCTGCTCATAAGCATCATTCATGCCAAGTTTGGTTCAAATCCATTTGGTGGTTCTCAAGAAGAAGGTCTTTGTATGAATTTTCCCATTAGGTCAAACAGTAAACTAAGTTACCCACTGGTGGTCATCTTGGACGAGGTCGGAAAACTTGACTGTGTTCAATAACATTTAGTCCTTAACATGCTGATCATTTTTGCAATTTAAACTTGACCTCTATCTCAAGGCATTTTTGAAATATAGGACAATAAAGGGCTACGCCGAGCGCAGCATGATACGACCGCAGCATGTCGACCACTGAAATTTCAACAAAAGTAGTTTAAAGTGAATGTGGACACAGTAAAGAGCTTGACACAATAATTAGATGGACACAAAAAGAAGCTAGACACAGTTATTAGCTAGAAACAAAATAGGGAAAAAACCCTTTTGATTACTTACTGATAAAAAACCGTAAGAGCTATGCAAAATATGTACTATCAACTAAAACTTTACATCCATAGAAATTCAAAGAAAAAATCCATCGAAATCTGATGAAAAATAAAGATATGACACTTGTAGAAAAATTGCAATTTTGGCCCCTTTGACCCCTTGTAGCTCCAAAACAGTAAGAGCTACAAAAAATCCATTAACATACTACTGAAAGCTTAGCTTTAGAGGAATCCAAAGAAAAAAATCCATCGAAATCCGATGAAAAATAAAGATTTGACATATTTAGAATAAACTGTGGACACAGGATATGTCTCGCCCGCCCCTGCATCGCCTTAATTTGCACATTGATTTACTGCAGCAGCAATAATATTAAAATATAATC
>MJUU01015985.1:126968-137051 GCA_002080025.1 Modiolus philippinarum | reverse complement strand
CACACTGAAACAAACCCCATCAAAATCCAATAAATAATAAAGATTCTACAGTCAAATATGTGAAAACACCTCATTTAACCCTTTTTTGGCCCCTAATTCTGAAATGGGTGGGGCAAAAACCTAAAGGAAAAAAACCTTTCTCAAGAATGTTCCAAGAAACATCATACTAAGATTTGAAAACAATCCATCCACTAGAACCAAAGTTATGCTGTCCACAGACACGAAAATACCTAATTTTACCCCTTTTTGGCCCCTTTTTTGCCTCTTTTTCCAAAAACGGGTTGGGCAGGGAACGCGAAATTAAAACCCGGGCTTAAGCTTGTGCCAACAAACATCATACTAAAATTTGATAACAATCCGTTCACAAGAACTAAAGTTATGCTGTCCACAGACGCCGACGCCAACGCCGACGCCAGCACCATACCATAATACGACCGCAAAATTTTTGCGGTCGTATAAAAACAGAGTAAAACTGAAAACTTCGGAAGGTATGTGATTACATATATGTCAACATGTTCGAAAGGACATCAGTTACCTATATCAGGTAACTGATGTCCTTTCGAACACATCGAACACATTGACTTGCTTACTTTTATTGACATTTTTTATGAATATATCATGTATACTCTTGTTACACATTTCCCTGGGATATTACACTGTCAATTCAAAAGAGTTATGGCCTTGATAGAATTTTAGATTTTATGGGACTGTTAATACGCTGATGACCGTAATATACCTGACTTTTTGCATCGCATGATGATTTGTACATTCAGTTGTGATAATAGACAGCTTTATGGGCAGGGCTTAGAAGTCTGACGACAGCAATATGTATCAAGATGCATACATGTAATATCCCAAAGCTTATTGTGTCCCTACAGACTATCTGCAACAATGCTACACGGTAACACCTAAACAAAATTCCTAAATCCAAACATAGGTAATCAACGATTACAAAGTTCGCCTCGTTATGGCACATGGACATGGAAACCCAATTTGGCCAGGGTGCTCATTTACCATCCCTAATGCATGTATACAAAGGCTAGATGATCTTACCATTTACAGTAACCGAGACCTGAATTCGGACATAAACTTGAATGTAAGTCAATCATGCGGGAAAATATAGGTCAATCTGATCTAATTTTGCTTGGATGCTGACCTACCGCCAAAGATGCATGCACATGCAAGGTCAGATGATCCTACCATGTACAGTTACTTAGATCTGAACACGGACGTAAACTTGAATGTAAGTCACTCGAGAGGAAAATATAGGTCAAAGTGACCTAATTTTCCCTGGATGCTAACCTACCATCAGAGATGCATGCACATGCAAGGTTAGATGATCCTACCATGTACAGTGACTGAGATCTGAACTCGGATGTAAATTTGAATGTAAGTCCTTCAAGCGGAAAATATAGGTCAAAGTGACCTAGTTTTGCCTGGATGCTGACCTACCATCAGAGATGCATGGACATGCAAGGTTAGATGATCCTACCATGTACAGTGACTGAGATCTGAACTGGGACGTAAACTTGAATGTAAGTCCTTCAAGCGGAAAATATTTCAGAGAGACCTAATTTTCTTGGAGGCTGTGAGTTAACCCAAGATGCACCTGCATGCAAAGTTTGATGATCCTACACTGCATTGTTACTAAGATATATACCCGAATGCGGACGCGGACGAAGACGTGGACACCGGGGGCACTCCAATAGTCCCCCTCAACTTTGTTGAGGGGAACTAAAAATGTAGGTGGATTTTGAGTCACCAGAAAATTTTGACAGACAGATATACAAACAGAGGGCACAACGATATCACTTAACTTTCATTAGGAAGTATGGGAATAAAAATATTATCAATCAGTTGTATTTATTTACATAAGACAATCCAAATTATTGTACTGTTCAATTTTTTTAAGGATTTTAATTTGCAAATACATTTTTTGTATAAAAAAATTAATGCTATAATTAAATTGAATTTTGAAATCTTCATTAAAAATGTTCTATATTGTATATGTGATTTATACATTATTTGTCAGCAGTGATGCCGAAATGTTTGTCGGACGGTCCGACGGACAAGTCCGGTAAATTCATCACAGGTCTGGTAAAAAATTCCAAGTTGTCGGTCCGACTGTCCGGTAAATTTTCAGGTCTAAATCCGTATATAATTTTCATTTTTAATACTTCCGGTATGAAAATTCGTATGGCTGTGCTTTTAATAAACTTTAAAAAAAATCCAAGTCAAATTAATTGAAAATGTCAGGTGACAAAAACATTATCACTGATTCTATCCATTATCATGATTATACAATTTTACAAAATTCATCATATGTGGATAAAAATTCCCAATTAAAATGCCATTTAAAGAATTCCATAAAAAAAATCCCTAGAAAACCCTTCAGACAGTGTCAGTGAGCAAAAAAAATAAATCAATAAAAAATAAGGAAAGACAAAAAAAGATATGAAGAACATTGTCCAGAGAGGAAGCTTAATACAAAACAATACATTTCAGTAGTCTTGACTGAAATGTTTTGTATTCTGGTGAAGATGCTGAGGACTTTGTCGATGAGGAAGCGAACTGACAAGAAGTGTTTTTCTTGGGAGATGCATGTAATAATGCATTGAAAACCAATAAGATTATTTTTCCTTGTGTTTACTTTTTCCGTTAAGGTGGGAAATTTTGGTGTTGCTGAAAAATGTTCGGTCTGGTAAAGATTTATTCGGTCTGGTAAATCCATCATGGTTACCAGATCAAATGTCCTGTAAAAGAAAATTGAATTTCGCCATCACTGTGTCAGGTGTGCAATTTATTGCATTGCTTATTTTAATTTTATTTTTTTTTTAAGTTGAAATAAAAAATCAAATACATAAAAAACATATTTTTTATTAATTTCAATATTAGACAATTATCAATCATTTGTTTGTTTACTCACTCTTAATCGATTTATATGTATAAAGATTCTAACCTTCCACAGGTAATTATCATCAATGACTTATCTCTAATTTTTCACAAAAATCAGTTACAGTAATTATTTTATGTCCCATGTTTTACGACCTTTAAGATCATTATATTTAACAGCAGGTAATTAGACTTTCTGGGACATTGTGGAGACATGTCCGACATCATGTCTGATTGGTACATTTATAGTAATATTACTCTGTCTGTGCTATACCTCTAGAAAGCTCTCATCATATGCAAGTCACATTCTAAATAACAACATCCTTGCCCTAAAGATGTCATTCCAGAATAAAGTTAAATTTGATGCTGACACCAGCAGTATGACAAAAGCTCTCCGGACATTTGTACCATTCAATTAAAATAAAAATTCAAGTGAAATATCATATTGCTATGATATATATAGATGTTGAGAACTGGAAAAGACAAGGGTTAATCTACATGTGTATGTACACCCCTTCTACTATCATGGAGGTGGTCCAGCATGAAAAATTCATTTTTATTATTTTATTAATAACTTAATTAAGGTCATGGAAAGACAAAAGTTTAGCAAGTGTTTTTTTTTTCAATCTTCTACTGAGTGTCAAAGACAAAACATGCAATATCTTTGACACCCATCTCTCCTACATGTATGATGATCAGGGGAGACAACAAAAATTTACTTACTTTGGTATTCTAAAAAAAATATGTACAATGTTTGGTACCTGTCTAGCCCTCAATTGCAACTCTATCATGGTACCGTTTTTAATTACCAGACATAACCAAATCTAATAATTTCTGGTAACCTCTATACATTGTAAAATGCATGCATTGTGACCCATGCCATGGCCTGGATTTTAGAACTCCTGTTCTCCTAGAAACATTTTCATGACATACTTCTTAGTCATTAGCTGTGTTTGATATGCAAAAAAGTAATGATACAACTCATTATGCATCTTTTCATATGAAGAGACATGATAACAACATCAACTGGACGGACATGGATAGACGGTTTTGTCTGTGGTCATAATTTTTGCACATAAACAGATAAAAGCACGGCTTAGAAGTTATCTTGTTTTGTTGCTCGTACGTTTCGTCGTATTTTTTACATTGCCTGTAAAATTAGGGTAAATAATGTTTGTTTATATGTCAGAATGCAACAGAAACTTACAATCTATTGAAAATGCTGTCTGTACAAAACCGATAATGCAGTACATAATGTACAGCGCCGTCTATCATCAATACCATAATGATATAGCCAAATACCGTGGACTTAAATTAGCTATATGACCGAGCACTGACATGTACGCAAATAAGTACATATTTTTAATTCTTAACAATAAATATCTATATGTCTCCGAGTACAACACGGATCGTTGAGTACTACAGACAATGCTGAAATTGTTTCTTACAAGACAATGCTAAAATAGTACCAAGATTACTAGGTAAATCTGGGACTAATATAACAGGGATTTGAAACATTTACATTTCTCACAAATTCGGTGTCGCGGCAGATTTACCTGTAAATCGTCGTATTTTTCAGCATTTCTCTGTTGAAACATAAGACATTTTCAGTACACTTTACATCTACATTTTTCTACCGATTTTAATACAAAATACATCATTTTATAGAAAAAAGATTGCTGCAAATCATAGTATAACTTTGGTAAAGTAAATTTATTCAAAAGTAAACAAATTTTGCTCTAAAACTTGGATTATTTTGTTGTTTTTTTTTATAAATATACCGCGAAATTTTACACTTTATGACGTTTTTTTCAGTACACTTTCTATTTTCCCCAAAATATTTAATGCTACAAAATTTATATGATTGAAAAGATGAAACTTCGACGCGAATCATGGTATATTTTTCTTTACATTTAGTTGAAAATTTAGTTGTGAAATACACAGGGAAACGTTTAGTGTTTGAACTCAAAAAATTATTTCTAAAAATTACATGAGCGTGGTCACATCAGTCAAAATTTTCTTGATTTTCATTGTTCTGACGCCCAACTGTCATTTGTTTATTGGACGGTTTCTCGATAATTTTGCGGCCTCTATACACAGGAAAACAACCCCTGGTGCATTTATTACCAATTTTTAATTAGGATTTCATTGTTGTGTGATTAAAAATTTAATGTTGTAAATATACGATAAATCAGCTTTTCGACAAATTTTTTAGAATAATTTTATGTTGAGTAAATCAAAAGTTACAGCCGAAAATCGTAGCCTGGACACCGCTTTTTATTCGATCAAACTGGTTTGTTAAATAGTTTCATATCCCTGTTATATTAGTCCCAGGGTAAATCAATATCAGAGTCTGAATATTTGCCAATTTTAGCCGGATGACGGATTTCACGGACGGAAGAAATCAAGTACACCTTAGCATTGTTCATTTATTTGAACATACAGATGAACTGGGATTTCTAGAATAAAGATTCAAACTGCAAATTATGGATATTATCGGATAACAGTCTATTTAAGAACCTTTATTAAGGTTAGTAAAGAACCTGGCGTTAACCGAGTATTCCTAAGATGATGTGTGCTATGATCAAATGAAAATGTTTATATGAAGTTCAAGAGGAAAGAAGAAAGAATAATGGAATTTGGAAGAGAGAAATTGATAAAACAATTTAACAATGTTGATTTTTCAACTAAGCCCCCCCCCCCCCCAGCAAAAAAAATCTCTAAGTTCAAAAATAAATATGGTATATGCTGCCACTTAAATGACTTCGAGGAAATAACAGTCTTTAGAAAAAATGTTTCATTTATTATCCATGGCCCACTCGGTTCTTTTGATTTCACATTGGCTTCCTTTATACTTGTTGATGATTTGTTTCGTTGCACTTACTATGTTTGGGTATACCTGGCCCCTTCCATTTTGAAACTGACATCATATCAAAGTCTTATTTTATAATGGATATGTGATCTCTCTACTTTGGGGATCAAACTTCAATATACTGGCGCCGAGCTACGTACAAATCGTTCATTGTAGCCGTATAGGAAGGACACCGTAAAGGTCAGAACTTAAGTTTGTACTAAAATTCACATGTAGGATTATGTAAGAATGCTTTAATGCATTTATTCAAGTTTATGCAAGGAACCGAGTATCAGCAATTCCTAGCAAGGAGTTTGGATTAAGCAGTTGGTCTGTTCTTTTTTTTTTGTTAATGAGTTGCACTGTTGTATTATCATTTTGTTTCTTTACGTACTGTTTTTATTGTTTCATGGCACATTTTGAGACCAAACAAACAGAAAAAAATATATCTTTATCTTAATAGAACATTTCCAAAGTGTAGCTTATAGTCTTGATATATTTTCGTATGGAAGCATTTACAGACATGGGCCCTCTACATGGGAGTACGGGGACCAAGTAGCCCTGGAATTTTCTGCAGATGTCATTTTTACTGTCTATCTTGCAGTATGTATAGTCCTTGGGTAGTCACCCACATTGTCGAACCGTTGCAGATTTGATTTTCTTCCGCCGTGAGTCCCAGATCAACGAAGTTTGATTTGGTTGAATTGCTCTGATTTTGACGGTGTTATGGGCATGTGACCTAGGATGTTTTGGTAAATTAACAGTTTTTCTAAACTTGTTTGCTCCCAAGAGCTACATATAAGGCCCGATTTTATTCCTGGACTATTGATTTTTGACGGAATCAAGGACCTTGACTCTGAAAATTTTCATGAAATAATAGTTTTCAAGACATTTTTTAAACAGTATCCTCTCAAAAAGTCACAAATTCCGTGAACCGCAGTATATCAAATGAAAGTACAACTTCAAGATTTTGACGGAAGCAGTTGGGGACTATAGGAAGTGGGGAAAGAAAGAGAAAGGGGTGTTGAGACATTGTCCTATACGATCAGGTACAAGTAAAGTCATAAATTGTTAATCGTATCCGTAATCGTAAAAATCAAATCTAGGAATCCCAGTATATTTGAAGATCCCCTCGTCGTAAGACTGACTCTGACCAACCCCTATGAAAATTGCGTCGTTGTCCCTAAACAACATAAGGTTCGTGTGTAAGAAACACTGTCCGAGCTCGACTGCTTTGTTACGGAGATGGACATTGACAGTTCATCATGAAACCCTACTTATACCCCTACTGCAATATCGAGAGACGAAATTGCTAAGAATCACATTTCAGTTTTAGCATCCGTTGGCATCAAAGTCAATGATGATGAAAACAATCAACCACTTTCATTTACTGTGCACCTTTATAAGAATCCATACAAACAGATTCATTGTGGGGTCGTCCAGGTGAATCATTTAACCTCTTTCACAGCTCATAGCCACTTCATTGACCGCAGTCAGAGATGGCCTGAAAAATTACTTCAAGAAAGCTTACTCCACCAGTGGCGCGAATCAGATGTGCATTAGTCCAAAGATATCCTTGACTAGCTATCCTCAACCAATCTTGCCAATTGTCAACATTCAAACTTTTGACTTATAGCCTTTATACAATTCTGCCACACAATAAACTGAAGACAGTAATTGCTGATATAATACATTTATGTTTTGGTACTAAAATGGAGAACGCAGATACCGTCCTTTTGAGTACTAGAGAAAGTCTAAACATATCTTTAAGAACCACACTGATTCAGTATTAAGAAGTACACTGAGACTGGCGTAATCAAGAGGTCAGAATTTTTGATCGACAATATTTTTGTCGAATTTGGAGGCCGCGTTTTCCAACAGACAATATTGATTCATATGGAAACTAACTGTGCGCCAGATTTAGCTAACTCTCTTCTTCGCTCATGTGGGCTATTTTTTTTACATGGACGTACACAGGAAAACAAGAACAAAAACAGTATAAAGCCCAGTGCTTTAATTTCAGATTTTGCTACAGACGATGTAATTTCTCTTAAAAATCATATATCTACGAATATTTATATCTGATCTATCCCATTGAGCCCGAGTTTAAAGAAACTACTGATACACCTTCTTCAGCTTAGAACCTAGAATTTTGTTAAGTATTGAAGAAGATGGACGTTTGAAATCTAACGCAAACGACACGCGTTGTGATTTTAACTCCCCAATCTTTAACTTTCCCTTTCTTAGCAACAATATACCTATCTCTCTAGCCTATGGAGTTTACATTTCACAGTTGATTCATTACGATCGAGCATGTAGTTTGTATGTAGTGATTTCTTGACTAGAGCAAAACCCTGTCCCAAAGGCCACTGAGTCAGGAATTTGTTCAGCCTATGCTAGTTTTATCCTTCAGGGAATTTTCTTACTTGTATATTACAACCTGCCCAAAGTTCACTCAAATACTCTTATATAGGTAAATATATGCAAAATAAATTCTTTCCAGATATACTCTGCTAAGAATCTTTGGGAGACATTTTTTTATTATGTTTTCAATGTGACATGTCCATTTACAGTTATTGGAAAATGTTACACCAAGGTGTTTGTGATTTTCAATAAATTTAATATTTTCATTGTTACAAACAATATTTGGCTTATCCAACACTTGACGAGTTGAAAAAAAAAAATAACACATTATGTCTTTCTTGGGTTAAAATCAACTAGCCATCTTTCAGACCAAGACTGGATCTTATCAAGATCTGAATTAAGTTTAGTTTCTATATCAGTTTTATTATCTTACGAATATGACAAGGACGTGTCGTCTGCAAATAAACTAGCTAAGCTTTCGGTTGTATCAGCAATATCATTAATATAAATTAAAAACAATAAAGGGCCTAAGACAGATCCTTGGGATACACCACCTTTTACCTGTTCAACATTTGAAAAACAATTCCTTATAGCAACTCCCTCACCTCGAGACCACAATAGCAGAATTTTCCAAATTGGCAAGCGGTAAATTAATGCGAGAAAAATAGTCACACTCAAGTAGTGTGTCAAGTAAATGAAGGCCAAAATATGATGACTTGAAATGAGCGAAAGTAGAAGAGAAAAACATTGACAGAAATACCAAAACCACCACCAACGAATACTCTAAATATTTCTCAAGAAAGAAAAAAAAAGATAACGGACAGAAACTGTGATAATAAAGTTTGCTAACAATAGTATATGTTCATAGTTCACCGCGCATGATGTGAAGATGCCGAATATTGCGTCACATGAATTGACGTCATCCGAACATGACGCCACCGGAAGCAAAGTCAATTGACAGAAAATATAAGTGATCAGGTTGAGCATTGAAATGGCGTCTTAGACCAACACGTATCCTGTAGGGTAATGTCAAGAGCACACATGCGCCACCAATGCTTGGAAATCACCGGATGCTATCTTTCCCGACCACTCAAGAGTGCATGGTGACTATAAAACGGAAGTCATTGCTGTTTTCTGTAGCATATACTACTGCGGTTAATTTCTGTCAGGTCTGCGTCCATTAGTCGTAAAAGAGGGGGTCTTTTGTTTCTCAGCCATATTTTTACGTTTTGACATAATATATGTATATATCTATACCTTTCCTTTTTATCACAGTTCGACAAGAAATTTAACTTGTTCGTTTATTTATGCTTACACGTCTGCCATACATCACTCCTCATTTTCTTTTATCCTAGAAAGATATCTCACTGGATCACATCTGTAGTTATTCAAAGGGAGTAACCCATAAGGCTTTGTCCCTTTCAATCTACTACACGGGTCATTCGAGAGTTTATGTTTATGTTCATGAGCTACGACTATTCCCGACTGCCAGCTGCTGCTTCTATAGTGGTGGTAGATGATAAGCTATGACTGCTGATGCTGTGGTAATGGCGAACTGAACCGAGAACAAAATGCCAGGCAGATGACAATGGAAATCCTTGGAAGACCGCAGAAAAATAGCAAGATTAACCCTAAAACTTGTCAACGGCCTCGTTCTAGTCAACATAGATCATCGTCTAATACCAGCAGACAGAATATCAAGAAACAACAACTGCAAATCATTTCAGATACCAGCATGCAGAACTGAAATTAGAAAAGAATCCTACTTTCCTAGAACCATCAAGGACTGGAACATACTACCGGAAAGCTGCGTCACCGTCAGTAGCACTGAGGCCTTCAAGACCAGCTTGAAAGCCACATTCTGACACCAAGATGGATAACTATTTTTAATCATCACATAACACTTGATTTATTATCCCCGCACTTTTCTGAAGAAAATGCGGGGATATTGTTTTGGTCCCGTCCGTCCGTCCGTC
>MJUU01015985.1:114889-126508 GCA_002080025.1 Modiolus philippinarum | reverse complement strand
TTTTTTAACTTTTAGCATATGCTTTCATTTTTTTTACAAGAGTTTGGAAAAAATAAAATTTTGAATACTTAGAATTCTGAAATATGATTCCAGTTTTGGAAAATATCCCGAAAGTCTCAAAGACCACTTATTTTTTGGAATTCTACCTAGCAACCATACATGTAGTAATTTGTTTCAATTAGGACTAACATTTTCACCAACTGAATTTCAAAAATATTTGATTCCAATTTTGGTAAATTTCCTGAAAGTCTCAAAGACCACTTATATTTTGGAATTCTACCTAGCAACCATACTGTTAGGATTTGTTTCTATTAGGGCAATCATTTTCACCAATTCGATCTAGAAAATAATTGATTCCAAATTTGGTAAATTTCATGAAAGTGTCAAAGACCACTTATTTTTTGGAATTCTACCTAGCAACCATACTGTTAGGATTTGTTTCGATTAGAGCAGTCACTTTCACCAATTGGATTTTTCAAAATAATTGATTCCAAATTTGGTAAATTTCCTGAAAGTGTCAAAGACCACTTATTTTTTGGAATTCTACCTAGCAACCATACTGTTAGGATTTGTTTCGATTAGGGCAATCATTTTCACCAATTGGATTTTCAAAATAATTGATTCCAAATTTGGTAAATTTCACGAAAGTCTCAAAGAAAACTCATTTTTGGAAATTCTACCTAGCAACCGTATATCCTTGTATTCTTTCTTAGTAAAAATAGTGACAATTTATCATTTTTTTTGAAATGTTGAGGAAAATTACCCCAAAGGTCTATAACAACTGTTTTCTGTGTCAAACAGGTGAGTGCGGGGATGGCCATCTTTTCTGATGGCATCACTTCTAGTTGTGATGTAAATTTGGGGTAAATTTTACATGCGCATCCAATAAGTGGCAGAGTAATCAGTGTTTTGATGGTGAGAGTAAATCAATTATTTTCTCAAACTGTATAGGGTAACCCTGCGTTAATGTCTCCAATCAGGGCCTGTGACCGGCTATCTAGAAATTAGATCACATTTCTCTTTTTCTCTACACCAACAGTTCATGTTCTTGATTTATCGTTTACATGGAGTTGTTGCTCTCTTTGATCGATGGAGGGGCATATGAATCCAATACTCTATCACAGTTCACAGAGATGTCTAATTCTCCATTTGTATTTGTCCATTCTCCTTGGTTCTAGGTCTGCAGGTCCCTTGTCTTCAAACATTCAATCTGTTTAGTTCTGTTTAGTTCTATTCATTCATAAGATGTCGAGTGTCAACCCGATTTTGTAGGTAACTTGGTCCTTTCAAAATCCTGAACGAATTACTTTCCTTCACAAATATTTGATGATAGATATCTTCTCCTGAATGTTTTTTTAGTACACAGGTTCTCTATTTTCCACTCTTTGAATCAAGTCGTTTATTGTACATGTAGCATCACACAAACGCATGATTTTGCACTAAAGTAAAGTCATGATAAGCTAAACCCGTTTTGGTAGGACCGCTTCGGTTTCCAAAATAATCAGATCCACTTTCTTCATTCATCTAGCGACATCCGCGCAGACCAGACGTAGTGTATTGCATTGACCATCAAGTCCAAAGACATGACCAAAACGAGAACACAGAAAACAGTGAACTGTAGAATATGGTAGCTTAAATTATTTTCGGTAGCAGACAGCACTGTATGGTAAACAATAACTGTTTAAAGTTGCTGGACTTTAGTGATCCACGATTATATATAACACAAGACGTTCTATTAATCGATGGACTGTCCAGTGTGGTGGGTTTGAAAATTTGAATTTGTGAACTGTCTAGTATTCTGGCTATCAGCAGACATTGAATATTTGCATCTATGTCATGTCTGATTCAAGGCTGGTAAAATATGTACCGTATGGTGTCGTAATTCGCCAAATGTCAAGATGCATATTTTACCAAGACTGTACGGCAGAGTAATAAGTGTGCTTATGGTTGCTCTGAAGATAATGGATAATTCCGTTGAACGGATGTAGTGGATTGAAATATGTTAATAGTTCTTCCTGGAAAATGTAGCATAGTGCTTCAGAGAATACAAAGACATGGCTTGTCCGTAGACCTTGCTGCATTTTCCGATGCTAACCGGTTTAAAAAGATTATTTTTATCAATGTTAGTATTGGGAATCATATATTCTACCTTTGCAGCTCACCTTACAAACACTTTGGTCCTTAAGAAAACACACATGGCGTCCAGTGGGGAACATAGTTTAGCATTGGACCCTATGGGAAAAGCACCGAAACTACTAAAGAGAATTGATCCAAACGTACAGAAATAACGTTTTGAAGGTCCATCACTAAAATTACCAAAATGTACACATTATCATTCGTAAAATGATACCGCTGACTATTTCACAAGGCAGGTTGGAGGCATAGCTATTTGATGGAGGGTAAATCGGAAGTTTGTATCACGATGTGAAATATACAGGAGTTGAGGATTTGAAAGTGTGGTATTTGCATGATTGGAAGCTGCAGGGTGTATTCTGCTTAGAATAATGCTAGTTAATATTATATGTTTGTCTGTACAGTGAAGTAGATTTGTAAAAAGACTTGCAAGTTGCTGTAAAATTTGATCCTCTATCGACTTATTATTAAGGTAAAAAACCGATAACAGGGAAATTTACAGTATCTACCTTGTGTGAAAATATGTTTTCTTAGATCGTATTGACTTTTAGCTCTTTCATGTGTGTTTGTGTTTGATTTTCCAGGTATTTTTAGACCACCTAGCTATACCCAAGGTAAGCTTTTGCCATCACTTTGCGTCCGTCCGTCCGTCGAATATTGTAGACCTTCAAAGATCTATTCCCGGTGAAACTACTGTGTGCCGAATTCGAACCAAACTTGGGTCACAATGTTCCTTGTGTGACCCCCCTTCAAAATTGTATCCGATAGGGCCACATCCCACCAAAGTGAGGAAAACAATTTAATAAACATTGGACCCTTTATAAACGCATTCAACGATCTCCTCAGAAACTACTACTAGTATTCCAATTTGAACCAAACTTAGCCACAGTGATCCTTAGATTTTCTCTTCCAAAAAGAGGATATCCAGCAGGTCTGTACCTCGCCCAAGCCGGATGCCCGTCAGCATAAAAGGTATTTGAAATTGGGCCTGATGGAAAATACATCCAAAAGATCTTCTCAGAAATTACTGGTCAAATTAGAACCAAACTGGTCCTCAGATTGTCTCATCCAAAAAAGATATCCGACAGGTCTGTACCTCATCCAAGCGGAGAACAAAGTTAAACATTGGACCCTATGGTAAACACATTTAAAGATCTTCTTCTTAGAATCTACTAGTCTAATTATAACCAAACTCAGCGAAAATGGTGTTTAGATGACTCCTTCCATAAAAAGGTATCCTGCGGGTCCGTACCTCACAGACAATTGCCACCATCCGGGAACATAGTTTAACACTCGACTCTCTGGAAAGCACGTTCAAAGATCTTCTTATCAGAAAATGCTTGTCGAATTAGAATCCGTTTGGTCACAATGGTCCTTGAGGGTCACAAAATAAATGATTCTGATAGCTTCTTACTCATCCAAGGTTTCTGTCAGTGGGGAATATAGTTTAAAATTGAACCCAATTGAAAACACATTTCAAAATCTTCTCAGAAACCACTAGTCCATCTAGAACCAAACTTAGTCACAATTGTCGTTAGATGGACCCTTCCACAAAAGGTATCCGACAGGTTCGTACCTTATCCAAGATGGCTACCAGCAGGGAACATAATTTACACTGAACCCTATTAAACCCATTCAAACCAATAGCTGAGGGAAGATCTTAACATTGCCACGACCCTCAGATGGTCTCCTTCAAACAGGATGTAAGGCAGGTCTGTACCTCATCCAAGATGGCCGCCATTGAGGTACTTAGTCTAACAATGAACACGTTTGAAATTAAAAAAAAAAAAACAACAAGAGGCTCTCAAGAGCCTGCATCGCTCATCTGGGCCATGGCAGATTTATGCAGTTAAAATAATTCCAATGTTTTAAGAGCATTATTTTAAAATTTGTTAATAGACATTGATGTTATATTATCATAAGTTAAACTTTATTCCAGACTGGCAGCTATTTTGGATGGGGGTGCAGATCTACTGTCACCTTTCTCGAAGGGGACAATTGAGTCTTATTTTGGTTCCAATTGACTAAATATTTTCAGAGGAGAACGTCTTTAAATGCTTTCCGATAGGCTTCCGATAGGTCTCAAGGTTAAACTATGTTCCCCACTGGGGCCATCTTGAATGCCATGCAGACAAGCCAGGCAAATTTTTCAAACAGGAATAACTATGGCCCGTTGTGACCAAGTATGTTTTCATTATCGGCCATGTAATTTCAGGAGAAGATCTTTTAATGTTTTCCCAATGGGTCAAATGTTAAAACTGTTCCCCGCTGGCAGACATCTTGCATCAAGCAAAGACTTGAAAAACGACTCTTTTGCAGGGCAGCAACCTAAAGACTACTGTGGCCAAGTTTGGTTCCAATTAGCTGAAAAGTTTCAGAGAAGATCTTTGAAAGTGTTTTAACATAGGGTGCAATGTTAAAACTATGATTCCTGCTGGCGGCCATCTTGGATATAGCACGGATCTGAAAAACAACTTTTTTTCAGGGGACCATCAAAGGACCATTGTGGCCAAGTTTGGTTCAATTGGCCAAGTAGTTTCAGAGGAGAAGATCTTTGAAAGTGTTTCCCCATAGGGTCCAATGTTAAAACTATGATCCCCGCTGGTGGCCATCGTTGATAAAGCGCGGATCTGAAAAACAACTTTTTTGCAGGGGACCACCTAAGGACTATTGTGGCCAAGTTTGGTTTCAATTGGCCAAGTTAGTTCAGAGGAGAAGATCTTTGAAAGTATTTTCCCATAGGGTCCATTATGTTAAAACTATGATCCCCGCAGGCAGCCGTCTTGGATATCGCGTGGATCTGAAAAACAACTTTTTTGCAGGGGACCATCTAAGGACTATTGTGGCCATGTTTGGTTTGAATTGGCCGAGTACTTTCAGAGGAGAAGATCTTTGAAAGTGTTTTCCCATAGGGTCCAATGTTAAAACTATGATTCCCGCTGGTGGCCATCTTGGATATGGCACGGATCTGAAAAACAACTCTTTTGCAGGGGACCATCTAAGGATTATTGTGGCCAAGTTTGGATTTAATTGGCCAAGTAGTTTCAGGGGAGAAGATCTTTGAAAGTATTTTCCCATAGGGTCCAATGTTAAAACTATGATCCCCGCTGGTGGCCATCTTGGATATTGCGCAGATCTGAAAAACAACTTTTTTGCAGGGGACCATCAAAGCACCATTGTGGCCAAGTTTGGTTTCAATTGGCTGAGTAGTTTCAGAGGAGAAGATCTTTGAAAGTGTTTTCCCATAGGGTCCAATGTTAAAACTATGATCCCCGCCGGCAGCCATCTTGGATACAGCGCAGATCTGAATGTGATGCAGACTTGAGGGGCAAATTTTTCAAACAGGAACAACTATGAACCATTGTGACCAAGTATGTTTTTATTATTGGCCACATATTTTCAGAGGAGAAGATCTTTGAATGTGTTCCCATAGAGTCCAATGTTTAATCAATGTTCCCCGCTGGTGGCCATCTTGGATATAGCGCGATCTGAAAAACAACCCTTTTGCAGGGGACCATCTTAGGACTATTGTGGTCAAGTTTGATTTCAATTGGCCCAGCAGTTTCAGAGGAGAAGATCTTTGAATGTGTTTTCCCATAGCGTCCAATGATAAAACTATGATCCCCGCTGGTGACCATCTTGGATATAGCGCGGATCTGAAAAACAACCTTTTTGCAGGGGACCATCTTAGGACTATTGTGGTCAAGTTTGGTTTCAATTGGCCCAGTAGTTACAGGGGAGAAGATCTTTGAATGTATTTTCCCATAGGGTCCAATGTTAAAACTATGATCCCACTGGCAGCCATCTTGGATATAGCGTGGATCTGAAAAACAGCTTTTTTGCAAGGGACCAGCTAAGGACTATTGTGGCCAAGTTTGGTTCCAATCGGCTAAGCAGTTTCAGAGGAGAAGATCTTTAAATGTGTTTTCCCATAGGGTCCAGTGTTAAAACTATGATCCCCACTGGCGGCCATCTTGGATATAGCGCTGATCTGAAAAACAACTTTTTAGCAGGGGACTATCTAAGGACTATTGTGGCCAAGTTTGGCTTCCATTGGCCCAGTACTTTCAGAGGAGAAGATCTTTGGATGAAAAGTTTAAGCCGGACAGATGACGGACGACGGATGAAAAGTGATGACAAAAGCTCACCCTGGCTATAGCCAGGTGAGCTAAAAAAGGTATCCAAGAAGGCAATCATTGGGGAACATAGTTTTTCATTGGATCCTATGGAAATGCCTTTCAGATCTCTGAAACTACTATCTGTGTCAGTCATGGTCCAGGTGAGCTATATTTTTGAAACTGAAGAGACAAAATTGTCCAGTTGGCCAACTGCAGAACTAAGATTATCTGCAATTTCAGTATTTTACTGTTCAATTTCATACAGTTGCAGACCTGTCAAGTCTCACGATTCGGCGTGAGAGTCACGTTTTTCATTACAAAATCACGCTCTCACACTAACAACTTTCAATGTCACGCTTTTTTAACTTTCCAGAAAAAATAGATTTCAGTAGAAAAACAATTTTTTTTCATATTAAGAAAAACCAGAAATAAAGGGTTGTTCTGCACATTCTTTCATAATACTAGTTCATTTTCTACTAAAGGCCCTGAATTATTTTTTCAATGTAAATCACAGATATGAAAACTAATTTTATATTTTCAGTTCAATTTGGTTTTAAATTCATTGCTATGTCCATTTCAAATGCTCTCAGAATGCACCACTTTGTGTCTCTGAAAAAAAAAAAAAATTCCTCCATATGCCCTCCGTCTCACTCTTGGAACCCAAATCCCCTTGACAGCTCTGCAGTTGTCAACAAGTACAAAACTTGTAAAATTTATCTCAGGTTTTGATTTCCATGAATTTTCTCATGTAAGTCTACATACAATAAACTTAACAGACTAATTTCAACAATATTTTAATTTCACCACATTTTTAAATTACATTTAACATTAATAAATAATTTAAAGGTATCTATATATCACATAGAGGGAAAAACAGGAGATTCTTAAAATTACAAAACACAGCAAAAAGTACAAAATAGTACAAAAATGTACACTAATAGTACAAAAGTGTACACTAATAGTACAAAAATGTACACTGAAAATGAGATCTTACAAATGAAGTGAGTATTAAACTGAGATGTACTAGTGTTTATAATGTATGAAAAATGTTCTCATTGGAGTGATTTGAATTCTGTCCTCTATATATGATGATTTTATTTTTCTATGACAGATGTGTGCTGGTTAATATAACACATCATCTTATGATAAGCCGTACTACAAAAAATGCAGCCTTTTGTGTTTCATTCAGACAATATACATTAAATTACAAATATATTTTCTTACTGTTATTATGTTTACAGAAATGGGCCCCTTGATGAGTTTTGGAATGGAATACATGTATAATGTTGCAAGGACAAAATATCTCATATATCTAGGTCTATAACTTATATATCATGGTGTGCAAATGTTACATCCTGATACATATGGAAATTGGGACTATTTCATAATTCAGGAACAAATTTTCTAATTCACAACTGGTTGAATCAAAATGGGTGTTTTTTCTGTTTTCAAAAAAATTACAAAAATAATTTCTGGAAAGCCTATTTCTTGTAGAATGTAAAAACTATCCAGAAGATGATAGGTTGCTAACACAACAAACCAGACAGACTATTGCACATGTTCACCTAACTGAATTACAATTTTAGAAATTAGAGTGTACACAAGAATTTCTTAATTGTAACTAATTCTACAAATTACAGTACACCAAAATCATCTTACATAACTACTGGAATGATGAGATCCTTCAAACTATTGCACATATATATTTTCTGTATCTACCAGTACCTAAGTGCTAACTTTGTATTGACAAGGAACAGTTCTAGCAAATACCAGTTCTCATTATCATAGATTTACCCCTTATGTTTTCCCATATACAACATTGGTTTGCATATTTCACCCATGTTCTTAATTGCCATCACTTCTAGGTACTCACCATTGTTATTTTCCCCATAACCCAAATAATATACCTAAATCTTGGAATTTTGACCTATAAAGATAGGTGTAAAAATGACAATGGTAAAACTAGAGTTTGTTTAGATCCCATGTAAAGAAAACCCAAAGATAACAGATCACTGTTGTTCAGGGGAAAAATTTTTTTCTTAGAAGTAAATATATACATGCTATCTAAAGACTTCATACATGTAGTATTCATTAACAGCAAGAACAAATTTTTGGAGAAATCTAGTAACTGGAAAATACAGATAATGTCAAGAATAGAGGTCATTAACAGCAAGGACTAATTGTTTTGGAGATATGGTTGATGACCAGTTCCTCATGAGTACTAACAATCAGAGCTAATGATTGGTTAGATATAGTTGCTGGTGAGTATAATTAATTTCATTCTAGGGATCTGGTTACTGATGAGTACAATAAGAACTCTTCATTCTAGAGATCAGTTTGCTGATGAGTACAATTAGAACTCTTCATTCTAGAGATCTAGTTGCTGATGAGTACAACTAGAACTCTTCATTGTGGAGATCTGGTTGCTGATGAGTACAATTAGAACTCTTCATTCTAGAGATTTAGTTGCTGCTGAGTACAATCAGAACCAATCATTGTGGAGATCTGGTTGCTGATGAGTACCATTAGAACTCTTCATTGAGGAGATCCAGACAAATACAAATATAATCTCAAGACTACAGACTATATTGCACGTAGTTATGTAATGAAACTATCACAACAAAATGGTTACACCCTACAATTGCATAATGCCAATTAATTGTTAATTTATTGGATTTTGTTAAAGGTAAAAATATCCCCCTCCTTGGCTCTTTTCAGGAACTTTGAAGTTGAAAAATTTATAAAAAAAAGTCACATGACTTTTATCCATAAATATATAACAAAGGTTATTATTGAAGTCAAGTGTCAATTTCACAATTCTTTGTACTAAATATATACGTGTATTTGAATGTGCTACTGTAGACTGTATAATACAATGAAAGAGACACATAGGCATTCTTAATAAACCACCTTTCAATTATTCTTAGATGCTTTATGCTTTTTCCCTATGATCTTCACAATTTTTTCTTGAATCTTATATTAGTTTGATTCTTGAAATTGCAAAATCCTGACATTGACTCTATGTGTCATTAGTCACTACAAGGGCAGAATACTTTTCTTTATGTCACCCAACACTATATCCATATTTAATTGGCTATGGATACAAGATAAATAAATATAACTAAAAACATACTATTACAAACACTGTCATCCATTGTCCAACAGAAAGACTAGAAGATAACAACAATAAAAATCACAGATCAAACATCAAAATCAAAATCAATCTATCTTTAACCCTAACTGAATATTGTTTGGGGACACTTATTTTGTGTAAATTTAGTGAAAATAAAAGAGAGGAAAACAGCCATTTATAAGATACAGTAAATTTACACTATGCTAGTTCTTATCCAGCTTTTATACATTTCTTTGAAAGCATTGCCATTAACAACTCTTCAATGATTCTCTAATCCAAACATCATATGAAAACAGAGTAAAGTTGAACAAGCTAAAAACTGACATGTGACCATCATGTATGTGACATTTGAAATAAAAACCTGTCTGAATGAAAAATGCTATATTTTCCATTCAACTGCAAGACAGCAAAAAACCTCTAGATTTAGGATTGCTACTTGCTTATGTAAGGCAAAATAGTGTCCTGTGAAAAAGTGTCCTTCCTGTAATATACTTCATTGGAAAATGCAAGAGTACAATATCCCACCACCATCAATTTGTTTTATTCCGTCCTCAGACTTTATCATAGGTAACAATTGTAAAGCCAGACAGTATTTCACTGCGGACACAATTTAATTTTTCACATGATAGATAAACAACTATTGTTTTAGTGAGTTAGTAGTAGGCAGCTTCAGACAAGAATACTTAAAGTGTCTCAATTTGGAAAATAACTGATGAAATACAAAATTTGTAGGTAATGGGTAAGAAAGTTTTAATCCTCAATGGTCCTTTTTGGCTGTTGAAGGATAAGATCAGTAAAGTTAGTGATTTGTGAATTTTCTTAAAAACTATCAATATGTTACATAATTTTTGTTATTTCAAAATATGTGAAATAACTCGCCTTAACCATTGAAATTGAATTTTAAAACACATGGAGTTTTACACCCTATATATGCATACAACATCAGCTTTATATGTGTCAACTTACAATGTGTCTAAATTTCTTTACTAGATCTTAAGTTTTAAACTGAATGTAAAGTGTCCAGAGATGTAAACAAGGACTGTGCCTTCACATTTTACAATCCTCGTATGTGATAATTTTTGATTGCAAAATTAACATAAACTTATTATGATATTATTTCAGTTTAGTATTAACTGTTCAGTGTCCAGTTTTGCTCATTACAAAAAAACACAAATATATCTTTACATTAAAAATAAATATACATATAAGAAAAATTATATAGATATAATATAGTTGTATAAACCTTTCATAACATAAGTTATCACAATCATGAATAATAAATCAAATCACACTTTTTAATGAACTAAAGGATTATGGGTAAAATGAACCACTGGCCTTTTTTGAACCAATCATGTGACTCTATTTATGGCAAGAACCAATCATAAAATTTGTGTGTACATTTTACCCACAATGCATTAGTTTTTGATATGATGAGCTAAATGAAGAAAAACAAGACAATAGGTTCATAAAATTTGCAGAGCCCTCTGGTATAATATGAAATTCTTGTTTTGAATTTGCATCAGGGCAATGTTCACTTTGTGTAAGTCAATATCAATTGTCAATAAATATTTGTCCTGCATTACAAAACTTCCTTGGGAAGAAATATTACAAACATTGGCATAATATTTCTTCCCCTTGTTACAATGGTTATATAGAAAAGTTGTTGCGCTTAGAGAAAAACACTGTGATATATTTTTTCCATTGGAAAAAAATATTGTATTATCTTTTTATCCTTTGGAAACATAAATAATTTGGGAGTAGATGCACAGACAAATCATATATTCATATGGAAATTATTTTAAATTTCTAAAAAGAAATAATTCCTGATGGTTCCATGGAACTAGTGTCTTGCCTGCTCACTACACTGTCATTATAATTTGGTCTATATTAAGTAGAAGTCCAAGAAGTAACTGGTTTTAAAGAGTTTCAGGAAATTTACCGAAATTCTAATAAAACAATTCTAAAATCTTAGAAAGTATTTGTTTTGACTAAAATTCATCCAAAAAGCACTGTTTCTAACAAGAATTCTCACAAATTGCTTGTCTTTTAGAGTTTCTGGAAATTTACAAAAATTGGAACCATATTTTTTAATTTTTAGTTTTCATAATTATATCTCATATAAACAAGAGGCTCTCAAGAGCCTGTATCGCTCACCTGGACCATGGCTGACATAGATAAAAGGCATTTCCAATAGGAAAAACAAAACATAAAATTTAGCAGAATACTTTTTTTTTT
>MJUU01015985.1:76431-92714 GCA_002080025.1 Modiolus philippinarum | reverse complement strand
GGTAGTTTCTGAGAAGAAGATCTTTGAATGTGTTTACCCATAGGGTCCAATGCTAAACCTATGTTCCCCGCTGGCGGCCATCTTGGATGAGGTACCGACCTGCCGGATACCTTTTTTTAAAGGGAACCACCCAAGGACTATTGTGACCAAATTTGGTTCCAAATGGCCCAGTGGTTTCAGAGGAGAAGATCTTTGAATGAAAAGTTTACGCTGGACAGACGGACGATGGACGGATGCCAGACCCCAAGTGATGGCAAAAGCTCACCCTGGCATAGCTAGGTGAGCTAAAAACTGCATCAAAATCGGACAAAAAATATGAAAAAAATTTTTTTTTGAGATTCACCCCTTTCAGACCCAATTTTTCTCAAAAACAGTACATGCAGCACGAAATCTGTTTACATACTGCATATTGGAATGCAGATTGGAAATTTCCACAGGAGCACACTTAAAGAAACCCCATCAAAATCTGATAAAAAATAAATATTCTACAGCCAAATATATGAAAACACCAAATTTGGTCCATTTTGGCCCCTTTTAAAGAAACGGGCAGGGCCACAATTACCAAAACAAGTCAAAGTCTTTCTTTTGTGCCAAGGAACACTGTGGTAAAATTTCATAAGGATTGGTCAACTAAAACTAAAGTTATTGACCAAAAGCAAAAGTGTCTACAAAAAACAACGCCGACAACAACGACAGCACCATACCAATATACGACCTCAAATTTTTTGAGGTCGTATAAAAAAAGGGGCCAAAAAGGGTAAAATTTGGTGTTTTCACATATTAGGCTGTATAATTTTTATTATTTGTCAGATTCTAATGGGGTTTCTTTCAGTGTGCTCCTGAGGAAATTTCCAGTCAATTGTGTGTCAATGGATTTCAAGTCGCATGAATAGTTCATGAGATAAATGGGGCCCAAAAGGGGTGAATGTCTAAAATTTATTTTTTTTATTTCTAGCCTGATTTTGATGCAGTTTTTTCAATGGATTTCTTATGAAAAATTAACATAGCACTTAACTATTAAAATTTTGATAGCTCGTTTAATTTGGTAGCTATAAGGGGCCAAACAGGGCAAAAATTGCAAATGTGCAGATAACAAAAATTTTAATTTTTCATCGGATTTCCTTGGGATTTTTTTCTTTAGATTCCTCTTGATATAAGCTTTCAGCAGTATGTCAACGAATTTTCCGTAGCCTTTATGGTTTCAAAGCTTTATGGGGTCAAAGGGGCCAAAATTGCAATTTTTCAAAATTTGTAAAATATTTTATTTTTAATTGGATTTCAATGGGATTTTTTCCTTTGGATTCATCTTCATGTAACTGTTAGTAGTATGTCAACAGAAGCGGTACAGTACCAAGCTTTCAGGGATCAAAAGGGCTAATTTTCCCTAGTTTGTGTCCAGCTAATTACTGTGTCAATCTCCTTATTGTGTCCAACTAGATACTGTGACAACCTTTTAACTGTGTCCAGATTCACTTTAAATTACACTAATTCAAAATTCAGTGGTCAACATGCTGCGGTCGTATCATGCTGTGCTCGGCATAAGCCTGTATTTTAAAATTGCTGTGCTGAATAAAATCAGCTTTTAAAAGAATGGTCCTCATTATTTTGCCAAATTTAAATGGAATGGTGATCAATAAATGCCTTTTGAAGTAACTTGCAAATAACAGACATAATAAGGATTGCAAAGAATAGAAAAATCAGGAGGAATATAAATGTAAAAGAACAGAGACAATTGATAAACTGCAAAATACTGTACAGGAGAATAGTCAAAGCCCTGTAATTTATGAGTTTTCAAATTACTATAAGTTGTTTAAAATTTTGGACTATAATCAATATTCATAAACACTGAATGTTTTGAATATAGGTACACCTTTATACATCACAGTAATGTTAAAAACAGTTCACTGGCTTCAGAAAAGTAGATTAAATAACAAAATACCGAAGTTACTAAGAATTTATTTTCTGCATATGGCCATTTCGACAACTCATGTCTGTTAAGTGCAGATCAAATCAAAACATTTGGAAATCCATTAACTGAAATATGTGTAAAAGCTGAAAGAGAACATATCACCAATACAATCCAAATAGAAAATCCAAAATCAACTAATGTAATAAATTTAAAGACATTTGCTGTGCTATTTGACATATTTTTCATGGACAAGAATCATATGAGCAAGATTTGTCAAGGACTTTCATTCTATCATTTCTGTAAAGTTTGGTAAAATTTGCTTTGCCAAGTGAGAAAACAGCTTGCACTAAATGCAATTAGGTAACGATTAAACTTTTATCCTTATTTCATGATTTGCCTGCTTTCAGAAAAACCACAAAAACAAGTAAACTCGTCCCTTCAAATACAACACATCCAAAAGAACTTCTTATATAAGGATCAAATGAACAAAATAACACTGCACACTGTTATATTCACATGAAAATCAAGTTAGAGACACAACACCACAAAAACTTAAATAAATCACATTTAATTAACAAAAGGTCAAACTAAAATAGGCAAAACACAAATAAACTAAAATGTACAAAAAAAATAAATAAAATCATGCAATGAAAAAAAAATTGAAACACATGATGTCTAGTCAAATTGAGAATGTGTGAAAGTTTTATGCATTTCTTAAAATAAAACATGTCGATATGGAAGGTCATAGAAAATAAAATTTCTATGTTGTCAATAAATTAGTATTTTTAATTTTTTAATTATAAAAAGAAATTAACATGTAAGATTTTATATGTGCAACATCATGTGATCTTTTAAAATATAAAAATTTCAATAACAATTTCCCATATTACCATTTGGAAGTTAACTAGTGCTATGACAAGTGCAAAAAAAATATTGATTTGATTTTAAAGATAGAATTGAAGTGAGATTTATGGCTAACACCTTTAAAAAAGCCTTGTAAGTTAGTTTCAGTGTCTTAGCTAAAAACCAAAAAAAAAACACAAGTAAACAACTGAATACACAAAAAATCTCATTTTCAACAACATCGTAAAACTGTTTCAAAGATGTGCTATGTGGCTTATGTGGTACACATTCTTTTATAAATTAAATAGAACATTCAATACAATTACATCAACATTTAAAAGATTGTGGATTAAGACAAGGGTACATTTCAAATGCTGATTTGTTCAGAGTACAAGAGCTATTGTATCAATGAGTTAGCTATTATAATTGAACACATTAAAAGTGGACGTACAGTATTGTCCAAGATATATTTGGAATGTTTTTGAAAAACTTATATACTGATTACTACTTCCAGGTATTTTCCTCCTGATTAATACTGATAATTTTTGAAACTGAACAAAAGTATATTATATTATACCTCACATAAATTTCCTAAATTTTAAATGGTTAACTGTAAGGGCAGTATTTTGGTATACCACCCTTCTGTCTAGTATACTGCCCGCTCTAATTGTACAGTAATACAGTAAAGATGTTCAGTATAATATAACACATGCGGCCTTTAATTTCGGGTGGTATACTTAATTACCACACATAGAAAAGAATATCACCCTTGACTATTATTTCACGTGATATACTTCCTTCGTGTGATAATCTAGTATACCATCCTCAATTGAGGGTAGTATGTGTATAATATTCCATGCTCTGTTGCCTCCAAAATCCAAGAAAATAAATCCAAACTATATACATATATTTTATATAGATATAATTAGGATAAAGCACCTGTTGGTATAAGCCCATAACACACCATTGATACATACAGATAACATGCACAATAGTTCTTACTTTAGACTTGTTACTGATAAACCATGTATTCTGGGTCCTGTAGAAAATATTAAATATTATACATCATAAACCACATACAAACAATATGTGACTTAAGGATTACAGCATCTGAGATCAGTTTTTAGACATGACATTGTAAGGTATCTCCAATCCATATTGAAATAAATTATCCTGCATGTTTGCTTTATACTTTATTTGTACATTATGCATTCTAAAAGTGAATTATAGACAAATGAAGACATATTTATCCATTGAAAAATAAGAAAAAAAAATGGCTTGAATCATGACTTGTACGACTCGTAGCAAATTTCTTTTTGCTATTTCAATTTAAAATTAGAATCAAAAGGAAATCTGAAAAACCCTGACATACTAATTAGATGCATAACTGCCATATAAGTGTACAAAATAGTGATGCATATAACATTCTATCTTCATCCTGGGATATCAATGCTTTTAACTTTTATTTTTGTTTTTATTTTCTTTACAAAAGCACACTTTATCTCAAAGTCGACAAATTTAAACATTCACTGATGATAAAACCACACAATTTTATCCTTTTTATAGTTCTATAAACTATTCAATTCAATAAGGATTCTAAATTCTATTATGATCATAATTTAGAATCAAAGAAATAGACAATTATTAACATACAAACACAAAAGTTTCCTATCCCGTTTATTTCTGAATTTCTGTATCAAGTATAAAGTTAAGTCAAAGGCATCAGAACTTTATTTTGTGGAAAAAAGGCAGTAAAATATCAAAAATGGTAATAAATTTCAAATTGTCATTTTCTAATCACATTTTTGTTCACTTATACTGCAAAACTTACACAATGAAATCATGAAAATAAATTACTTTTGCGTTTTCTGAAGCCAAAAGATGCAGTACACATAAATATTAACTATCTGATACATCAATTTCAACAATACAAAACTAAACTACAAAATATGTCCCTGAGAGACACAAACATAAAACAGAAAATATGAACATTCTATGTCAAATTTCTTTGTGACATTGATAAAAAATTTACATAAATCTGAATAATAATTATGCAAGCACCTGTGTGAGAAAACTATAAAGAAAATAAAGCTTTCACAACAAACATTCATTTGAACATGTGTGAGCAATGGGAGATAACTCTTAAACTTCTCTGAAGTTTAAAAGAAATAAATGAACATAAATAAGCTCACAGCAATCAAATATTGAAAAAGGAAATGTATTCTGTTAAATCTTACACACACATTTAAAATCAACAAAATAAGAAACAAAAGCACCAAAATGAAAACAAAGGAGGAACAGGTGTCATGATACCTGTATAATTTCTAGACTGCCTTGTAAGGAACTATGACTACCATTGGATGATATACTGCTGTTCGAGTGATATGGGTCAGATGATGTTCGACATCCATCAAATATTGGTGACGAAAAACGATCGCTTCCTAACATGCAGTGTGAGGGAAGTCTTTTGAATGGTGAAGAATGATTTGGAGAATCTTGTTCATCTGAAGATAACATATCGTCAAGACTACGAGCTTTTCGGTTTGCTTCATAGACTTTTGTTCTTAACATTGCACTTTCCATAGCTGCAGATATCTGTTTATATACCTCTTTTTCACTAAAATGGCCAACACGAAGCTGAGTATCTGAATATTTTGATCGTTTACCATTTTGTAATATGTACATTTCTGAGGCATCATCCTGTGATGTGCTACTTCCTGAACTCGGAGAATCCTGACAATCAGATCCAAGGTCAAATGTAGGATATTTTGAGAAAGCAATACTGTTTGGTCTTTCCATTGGTCTTTTTGCCCTATTTTCACGAGATCTACGCACAACTTTAGAAGTATTGGTAGGTGATGTTATAGTTCCACTAGATGAACTTCCTGAGCTTGACACTGGTGAAATAATTTCTGTTGGAGAAACAAGCATTTCATTTTCGTGTGGCCAATCACTGTTGATAGAGACTGGAAATTTCTTCCTGCTGAGTTTGCTAGCAGAATTAGTGAAACACTGTGTAAAACTCGACTTGTCTATAGATGTAGATGAGTAATTTTGTAATCCAGTGTTATCTCTTTGCTTAACTTCTGATAAGGTTTGAGAAAAGTTCAGTCTTGCCATTGCTGATGATGGTGACATAGTTTGTGACACACAAAGTTTTTTATTTGGAATGACAGAACTATGAAAAACAAGCGATTTTGGAACAGTCGGCTTGTGAGTTGATATATTTTCAAGTGCTATCACCGGTGGTATACTTTCTCTATTATGTGTTAATTGACTAGATTTAGAGAGTTCTTCATCATTGCTTTCACTGTTACTTGATGAAGGATTATGGGAAGATGAAACCACAGTTGACAATGCCAAACTGAATGATGGCCTCTTCATAGGTGATGAAGAGCTTAAGCTACTTGGAAATCCCGAAAACTTCAAATCAAATGGTCTCATTTCTTTAGTTTTTGTATCAGTTGTTGCTGAATCATTAATGTTAGCGACAGGTTCCTGAAATTTTGATGAACTTGAGCTATTACTATTTTCAATGTTTCTTGTTGATTCGGAAATGTATGATGAATGTAAACAACATTCCTCTGTTTTTTTAATTGATTTTGAAACAGATGAACAAGTTGTATGAGAAGTCAAAGACGAAGCTGATGTATGAACACATGGTGATAGATCTATCACCGAAGAGTTTGACACAAATGTGCTTGTTGAGGTATTATTATCTTTTGTTGAAGTCTGCGGGTAGTTTGTATTTTTTGGTTTAGTTTCACTAATCGCAGATTGTGTCATTTCACTAAGAACAACGTTTGAATTAACATTGGACGATAAAGCTAAACTGAAAGAACGACGAGAAATTGGTTTTGTTGTCATGGAAACAGAACTTTTTGCTGACGTTTGAACCATATTTTCTGATATTGCACAAGTATTTGAATTTGAAGTCATTGGTGAATTGTCTGCTGATCCTTCTTCTGCAGGAGAAATAACCGGAGATAAAGGCAGACTAAATGGTCGGTTGAAAGCCTGACGAGGAGACTTCAACCTCACTCTTTCATATGAGACAGATTCACAAATTCGTGAGAAAGATTTATCTTTGGTTTCTAATGACGGCACAGGAGATATAGGTAAAGTAAATGATCGTTTTCCTGGTGATTTAGGAGATGATGACAATTTCCCGGGGGATTTTGGTGACGATGAGGGTTTAACAACTATCTCTGATTCTGACGGAATGGCATCAAAAGGGAATGCTTTTGTTTCCTCACATGGAGTACTTGCCATGTTGTGACGAGGTGCAGGCCAAAGAGGAAGTTCATTAAGTTTGTTTTTAAGCTTAACTTGTCCTTCTACATTATTATTCTCTTCATTTGATTTTGAAACATTACTCATCCTTGTTTTAGGAGAGTCACTGGACGTATCCATTGGTGTAAAATCAGCCCATGTGTCATTATCTTTAAGTAACGGTAATTCTGTGGTTGATTCGTTATGGGTTGTATTATATGAATCCCATAAGGAGTCAAATGTAAATGGTTTTGAGATCTTCGGTGAAGATGGACTACACATTTGTAGATCCATTGCTATAATACATTTGGGTTTATTGTCATTGGAAACACTATCCTGTCTTCCTCCCATCTTGCTGTGCTTCAATTTTTTCTCATATTCTAACAATTGTCCAAGAAAATTAAAATTTGGTGATATGGTTGGTCTCTTATCCTTTACATACCTAAAATGGTTAAAAAAAGCATAAGTACATTGGTTTGAAAAACCAGTTATATATCTAAATAACTTATTATGACTATCAAAATATTAGTTGTAAAAACGGGCAATATTAACTTTAGGCCTAAAAAAAAATTAGTTGTATTTCCCGTTATTGTCCTCTGAAAAATTTAGGTCAGTAGGTTCGATTTATTTTTTAGTTTTTTAATTTTTTTTTCTTCAGACCAATTTCTTTGTGATTTGGATGATTCCAGTCCCTAATTTAGGGTGACCCTGAAAATATACCCTTGCCGTTCCCAAACTTACTGTAAGCAGAAGTCGAAAACAATTGCACAAAAACAAATTTTCTTGACTTTCTCTTCGATTTTGATGAGTAGACAGCAATACCAGACATAATTTGATCAATTAATGCGCTTAGATATGAACAATATCTAATGAAATTGTCATATTGCTCTAAAAATCGGCACAGTTTTACAAATGGAAACGAAAACTTGGTCGGTCGAGCATCCAAACTTTTTAAATTTTTTTGAAGTTGGAATAAAAAAGTTTGAGTCAAGGGGTCTAGACTAGGGTCGGTCCGCCAACTGGAAACACAACTATTTTTTTTAAGGCCTTATTATATCAATGTAACAAGTTGTACAATTTCTTTAGCAAATCTGTAATGAGGGAGATTTTTGACATTACTGAAAAATAGGAGAGAATTTATCTATATGGTTTTTTGAGAGCAAATGCTAATACAGTGCTCCCTCGTATTACCGCCCCTCTTTAACAACAGTCCCTTACTTATCGCCACCCATTTTCAAGGTCCATTTCTTAAAGCTACATAGCAATTATGTTACCAGTAATATATTGTCACCTTCAATTATCGCCAAAAATTTTCCTTGTCCAAAATTTAGTGATATAACGAGGGCGCACTGTATGTAAAAGATATATATTGTCTTATGGATTTCTAATACTGAAAAATATCTTCAACTGATCATTTTTGTTACAGACTACATTTGAGATAATGATAAGCATTCACGTCAGATAACTCAAACAGGAGCCTCAATTTTTGTTTATTTGTTTTTTTTTTTTAATCATTTACAGCTTAAATGACAGGATATTAAAAGCTTGCTTTGCATGTTGAGGTTCATGTTGAAGGCTATACTATTATTCTGATTTGTAATAAATGGCTAAATATTTTTGGCAGATTGTTATCTTTCATTTATATACCAAATATCTTATAGCCGGTAATTTTTGCAGGATTTTGATTTTCATGTATTTTCTCGGATGGACTTAAATCACGAAAATTTATTCTGCATATATTTTATGTATTCTTGGGGATATATTTATATAGGATCTTTGATAATCCATGAAAATTTAAAATGCTTAAATTTTATGGCATACATTTTCCACTCAAATCTGTGAAATTTTTGACTTGCAAAAATAACCCGCTTTATGGTATTATATCTGTATTTTTTAATACATCTTTTTTCCAATATCTACTACATCAAAACAAAACATTGGATATAAATACCAATCAATCAATCAATCAATGTGGCGTGGATTGTATATCTCCTACAGCAGCCTATTTAATATTGAAAACTATTAACACTATTTCATGCTTACCTATAAGCATCATCTGATGACATATTCAAATGTTTCATGATATAAGCAATAGCCAAAGTAGGAGACCGTGATATCCCTGCTAAACAATGTACCAATACACAACCATTAGCTTCCCTTACTTTATCTACAAAAATAACAAATCAATTCTTAAAAAATTCACAATTTATACTTTAAAATATTGTTTCTCTGTGTAAACACAGCAAAAACACTCAAACCGGAATAAGTCTGAGGGCTTTATGCAAAGTTTGAGAGTGAAAGTATAACCGACTCTGATGAGAGTGAAGAATAATAGGATCTTGCATAAGATCAGATTAAAGATTTGGATATCTTTCACAAGTGTTAGAAATTTCGTCTTTTCTCGAGTTGAGCGTAGTAAAACGAGAGGAAAAGACGTAGAATTTCTTAAACGAGTACACAATATATCCCGATCTTTAATCTTGATCTTATGCAAGTACCTATTTCTTCCCTAAAAAGCGAAAAGAAACATCTGGAAACCTTTACTGTTTGAACAAGGTTGTCGCCATTTCAGTGTTCCATACATTGTGACATCAAGTATTTTATGACATTTAGTCAAGGTTACGATTGTTGTATCACAAAAATCAACAAGTCTGGTTGTTCATTTACCGGTGTGAGATGAGGTCGCGTGCATCGATCTCCCACTGTAAACCACCATTTACAGAAGAAATAGGACAACATTAATTTGTGACAAGCCAGTTAAGTTGTGGCAAATTTATTTTATTTACTGTGAAAAAGTCATGAGTTTGCACTTTGGCATCCATATTTCAATAAAGATTGTACAGAACACTTCAATACTACGGCATCTCTGCCTAGAAAGATTGTCACACTTGCATGCAAGACAAAACTCATATGCAATAGTTCTGCATGAGTTGGAGTCAATATAGATTCAGTCCTATGCACCAGTTCCTGGAGTTTTTGTTGTCCCATTGTTTAGTTATTCAAAGCAAAACATATCATTGTTGAATACAGAGTATGATAGTTTACTGTGGATGCATTTATTTTCGTGGGTTCCAATTTTCGTGGTTTTGCTAAAATTCATACATTCCTGGGTTCCTAAATTCGTGGTCTCAGACTTTCGCCATTGAAAGGTTATGGTAATTTTGTGTTTCGTTGGGTTTTTAATTTTGTGGTTAGAGTCAAGCACGAAATCCACGAAAATTGGCTCCCCATGAATAATAGTGCGTTCACAGTATCTTTCTGGCTTAGTAATGAATTAACAGATTTATTTATGAATGGAGCAGAATTGAATGTTACATAAACTTTATGCTTTCAAATCACAATAATTAGTAATCATGGTTTTTCAAAGACAGTTTTTTTTTATCCTAACGAAACAAAACAAAGCAATAACATGTATGTGTTTTAGGGACAAAAAAAATCTAACACAGTATTAAACTAAGGATGCAGATATAATTAGACCTATTTTTATTTTAAGTGCAGTATTATTTTATTGATCTATGATTATATTACAGTTGTAGTGGTATACTTTGAAGTTTCTATGGCTTTGAGAAACTACAGAAATGTGGGTAAAGTGATTGCTTTAGAAATTTCAGCGTAGAACCATCAGGATTTTGAATCAATGGTATAACATTATTTACACTCTCAGCCAATTATAATTTGGTTGTGGTTTTTACCCATAATGCATCAGTTTTTGGTAAAAGGTAAATTTTACTATAATAATTTGCTGTACTCATAAAACAGTCACGAAAACTGTAGTCAGTGTAGTATTAAATCTACCAATCTAACATAGTTATTGAAATCAATTGCTTTTTAATGTCAAGTCATCATGAATTAAATGAAGATGGACTAAAACAAGGTTTGTGTCCATGGATTAGAGGATGGATGGCAAGATAGACTATATCCCCTAATTTTGTTGCAGACTCAAGAAACATGATATATATGGAATATAGGACATTTTGTTTTTGATACCGACTTTATCACAGCAAGTATCAAGTGAGCCCGTTAGGGTGAGCTTCATGCCTTACGCTGTAATAAATTCCTTATCAAAAACAAAATGTCCTATATTTCTTTTATTGGTAATTCACAAAATGATAATAGAACTCTATAATAAATTGAAATAAGCTAAAGTTTCTGTTTTAGCACTGTTTATCTATTGTTTATTGGAATAATTTATGTGCATTCTTCATATGTAACGGTTTATATTATCCACTGTGAAACAAATTCAAAAGGAACAAATTTCATAGCTCACCCAGTGAAATAATCTCCGACTGGAAAGTATTTACTGCTCACCTGGTAAAATAAACTCCAGACGGTATAAATCTCATAGATATATCAATAACATTTGTTCTATTTGGATCATGGATACTATTTTGGCTTACACATACACATATTAACACAACAAATAGTACAAAAACATGATGTCAGCATAGCAACCCACAAATGACGCCTTCACAGTGATCCAATGTGAGAATGTCCAGTTTGGTTATACTGAGATTATCAGTCACCGTAGTAGATTCGTAAGGAAATTCATATAAATTACCAATAAAAAGCATGATAACATTTGATTTGAAACATGCTTATTGTAAAACAATCATAACATTCATTACATAGGAAAAAATAACAAAGGTTAAAGAGTAAATGTTAAAACAATATTTGAACAATTGTTTTTATTGTTGCTTTTATCTTGAAGTCACTAATACAAAGGCTTAAGAAATACTGTGTAAGCATCTTACCAATAAACTGGAATGCTTCTTCAAAAAATGGCAACATTTTTGCACTGTAATTGTCGTTGATTGGAATGCGAAAGAAGTGTCCTTCCTGAACATAGGGTGGCCGTGGACATGTGGTGCTCACGTTTAATATATATGATATGTCATTAACCTAAAAATACAAAATAGGTCTATTATAAAAGATACAAATTGAGTTCCAAAATACTGAATATATACATATTGTCTATAACACAATTATCAGGTATTAAGGGGTGTAAGTAATTCAATCAAAATTGATTTTATTTGGTCTTACTAGATGCAGCTTGGTAATAAAGGTACTGTAAACAAAAATAATTTATGGCAATTATGTTCATGATTTATAGTCGATATATCATGACTTTGGTTATATGTTAATAACCTGTTAAGTTTGAACTGTTTTCATCGGTCCTTTTGATGTTCAAGTCACTGAAGTTAGACTGTTGTTACACTGTATAAATTGGCATATTTTCACAGAAATTTGATCCAATGTTCCATCCAAAATATGTATTTTTAAACATGACAGTCACCTGTTTTTGTGCTAATGTTGTATTGTAAATAGAATAAATCATATGTTAGTTAACAAGTTTAAGACTGATTTCATGAAACTTGTTGATCATGTTTTATCTGCGTGCAGTCAACAAAAACGCATATACTTTGAACATGAACAAAGGGCTGATATCTTAATCTCTCCCAAACAGCTTTTAAATAAAGTGTGAGCTAAGGCTGATCTATAAAGACTTACACTTGACGACAAAATATATTTTGTATATCTATTACCTGAATAGTTTCCTGAGACATGGCATCTCTATGTGATCCCAGATACAGAAACGGTAGGATCCGAGTGGGTCCAACGTTTGATACTGGTAAACATGGCTGAGACAGAAAGGTCAAGGCTGTACAGTTATAATTACTGTCTGACTTGCTCTCACACAGGTGTGGCTGCATGGCTTGGAATGTCAGGTACCCTCCTACAAAACAGAATGATAAAATTTATAGAAAACTACTAGAAAATTTCAGTAGATCATCTCAATGAAAAAGAACAATGACATGTTTGATTTGATGCACTATTACAAGTGTCCTTTTGTGACTGAAAAAAAGTCTGTTGAAATACACGTGCTTATAGTTATGATAATCTGATGATGCAATGTTTCAAGTTTCCTTGCAATCGAAAACAATGTTTCAAGTACCCTTGTAATGATAAGTAGAGGATGACATTCCCCCTCGCAAGGTATTTGCATCTATGAGACACATATGATGCCTCCGCTAAACACATTTGTTTTTATAGGGTAAAACAATGACCCCCAACTTTTCGTGGTAGGGGCATAAAAACAATGCTTCAAGTATCCTCCCCATGAAAGATCAAAAGATGATGAAAAAAATACACAAAGTCCAATGAAATCAGTTTTCTATGATACTGATTTTAGAATACACCTTCAAATCTACTTCTTCTAGGCAGTAGGTAAATCAATCTAATTGAAATTGTTCCTTACACTCACTGCATGGTAGATCTAACAACATCCCATTCCACTTTCTGTTCTGATGAACATTCAAATCAACCAATCAGATTGCAGCTTCCATGATTTTGGAAGCATTTGACTTAAGGTAAAACCCGATGATATAATTTTAATTAGTTAGTATTTAATTTAGATATCTGTAAAAACGCAGTGTAGATATACCTGTAATTACAAGTACAATGAAGCTTGAGAACTTTGAGTGAAAAGTGGCTTGAAAGCTTATATACTTATAATGCAGGGATAAAATGAGGATCTTACCTTGAGGGGGCAATACAACCTCCAGTTTTTATTGCTGAAAACACCTATTAGACAGGCATTTTTTTTATAAATATAAAAATCTTTAGAGAGACATAATTCTATACAACCTTGACCGAACCAAAACGACCTTGACCAACTAGACCATCTGTTTCCTCTGAATAAATTACAAATTAATGTTAATATGGTACTTTTACTTTAATACACTACTACATGTAAACAATTACAAGTACAAAATATATATCAACAGGTTAATAAAATCCCTGAGATAGACTTTGGTCATTGTAGTCACTTTAAGCTAAAACTGACTTGGTAGGAATCATACCCATTTAACAAAGGATAGGACCCACGATCTGGATATCACTACCTAGGACCGGCTTGCATTCTAATCCAAACTGGCAAGTTTCTACCTGATTAACTACAGTCTACACACAGATAATGCCAAATTTACAATTCAATTTAAACTTTTCATAAATTCAGTTTTATACTGCATTTTAACTAAAGAGCTAAGTGAACTGCAATTGCAATTCACACCGTCATTAACTTCAGCAGATTCCAAATCCCGAACCAGACTAACTATAGATAGTGATATAACAGAATGCTGTATCTAACCTATATCTATTTATAATCTGTGGTTATTATATATCTGTAGATAACATTTGTAAGATGTATGCTTTGTAACCTCCTCACATTCAGTACAATTTTCTTAAGTTAAGATTAAGGGTTTGTTTATAAATAAACAATAATTAGTCATCATCGTTAATGATAAAACAACATGGTAGTCTACAGATCTGATGAACAAATGGAGACAGACTGTTGTATGATTCCTGGCCATATGCTTATACACAGACAACCCTGCTGAATATCTAACTCAGTTGACTATGTGTTCTTTTGGATGTGTGTGTGTCATTTTTTCTTCTCTGTGCCGTGCTCATGTTATGTCTTTGTTTCTTTGTTTTCCTGATGTTGCCCATTGTCCTTGGATTGTTTGTTTTAGACCAACGGTTCTGTTCTCATTTACTTTTGACCCCCTTGTTGAATATCTTGCTGAAATGGCTTACATTCAATATCTAGCTCACTTGACCTATATTTAATGACCCTATTTTAGATCTAGCTCACTTGACCTACTTTTAACCACACTAGCTGAATATCTATCTCACTTAACCTTTTAAATACCCTTGTTGAATCAGCATCTAGCTCATTGACCTTTGTAAAACAACTCTTGTTGAGTATCTAGTTCATCTGTTCTATAGAGAATATCAGCCAAAATAAAACCAACTATGTCAAATATCAAACTTCAAACCTATATGAAACCACAAATATTGGAAATAGAACTTGTATGAAATATGTATAACAAACCCATTAAATATCTGGCTCATTTGGTCTATACAAACCATACCCGCTGAATTTGTAGTTATCCATATAAAACCACTGGTGTTGAGCAACAAGCAAAAACTGTCTTGTTGAAAAGTTGACTACAGTTACAGCTCAAATATTCTGGCCCTGTTGAACATCTTGTCTGATATTCATGCCCTAGACTTAATGGATTGTCTAGTGTTAATTTATGTTCCTTACTAGCAGATGTTTAGTAATCCTGATTCTACTGGGCCCAATAAAAAGATGCCCCAAAGAATAAACATAACGGTAGCTCACTAAGACTATCATAACATGAAATCAAGCTCTTTAACTGATATTAAACTTCAGAGTTCAAAAGTTGTTTTGGTGACTGGATGAGTATTTTGCTGATAATATATCATACTGCCATGTAACTGACTTTAAAAAAACCTTTTTTCATGTAGTTAACCTAATGCCTTGAGTCCTCATCAGTAAAAAAGTCACCTAAATAATATGTAGAATGCCTGTAGACTATTAAATATACACCCCGAAACTAATCAAAGGATAAAAGTATACACCCAACAGATTGAGATATGATTCATAACAATAACTGATCTTCCCTTAGTTTAAAATTTAATGATTTCCTGGCTTCATTCATGCAATATCATCACGTTTTCAAAGGTTTTATTGATATCATACAAGACTTATTAGACAACAGGGAAAACTTGTCTCTATGGAACTGGTTTTTTGCTGGTAGACATTCTCAACACAATGATGTCATATCAATTGAAACTCATTCAAATTGATTTCACATTCCTATTTTAAAAAATTTCATTGCAATAATCAAAATTTTCTAATCAAACTTTAATTCACTACAGCCTACAATTTCTCTGCTTACTCTGTTCCTTAATTGTTTGTTCATACTGTCACTTGATTGTACATATTCACACTTACCCTTGATTGTTTGCTAATACTGTCTTTATACTGTTTCCTTACCTGAGTTCCTTACTCTACTTCTTGACTGCTTACTTGCTCTGCCTCTTGTTTGCTAACAACGGCCCTTACTTGCTTGCTAACATCAGCCCTTAACTGTTTGCTTACTCTGCCTCGTGTTTGCTAACATCAGTCCTTAACTGTTTGCTTACTCAGCCTCTTACTTGCTTACATCTGCCCTCAATTGTTTGGCTACTCAGCCTCTTGTTTGCTAACATCTGCCCTCAACTGTTTGCTTACTCAGCCTCTTGTTTGCTAACTTTGGCCGTCAACTGTTTGCTTACTCCGCCTTTTGATTGCTAACATCAGCCCTTAATTGTTTGCTTACTCTGCCTCGTGTTTGCTAACATCAGCCCTTAACTGTTTGCTTACTCTGCCTCTTGTTTGCTAACATCA
>MJUU01015985.1:33972-66312 GCA_002080025.1 Modiolus philippinarum | reverse complement strand
GGTAGGTTTAAAACCAACTAAAAGATCAGTGAAAATCAGTGAGCTATAAAATACAATACTAAAGCTCTCATTTGTAAGCTTACAAATGAGAGCTTAATAGTATTGTATTTTATAGCAAACTGATTTGTTGGTTTTGTTCATGATAAGTGCAGCTTACCCAGACAACAGTTTTAGGTCCATATAATAATACATTTTTGTACCATTATTGTCCATTTGGACCCTAGAGATGCTGTGTAAGTGCATTATGTCGAATGTCTTGTTTAATCTTTCATTGTAAGAGTAAAATTTAGTATCCCTACAACAACTTGGTTCCTTTAATGCTAACAAAAGAGTTGCAGGATGAGCAAAATGCCAGCTGTAGCTTAAGAACACCTCAACGTAAGGTCAAAGTTCAATAATTTGAGAGCAATATTTCATTGTAAGAGTAAAATTTGTATCCCTATAGCAACCAGATCATGCTACCAAGAGAGTTGTATGTAGGATGAGTAAAACCCAAGCTGAAAAAATGAACACCTCAAGGTAAGGTCAAAGTTCACCTTAAATGAAGAAGGTACAGTAAGTTAAAACTGTTAGGTAGCTATGGCCTCTCAGTACAAAGGTCATTTTTATCCGGTATGAGGTAAAGTATCTAAGGTCACAGGTAAAATGTGACCCATTTGCAATCCATTAACCAGCATTATCAATATCATTTTTCAATTTTTTTTTTAAACAGCCTATTACTGTTACTTTCACAGTTTGACTACAAGTACAACAGACTTACAACACAGCTACTCATGTCCCAAAACCTCTCAGCTATTAAAGAAAATATCCTTCTTTTGTAAAACTAAATTTTAAACGAAATTGCCATCAAAATGATTCGACCCATTTTTCCATTATTTATGTAGTGAGATTATATAATGCCTGGCAATAAATTAGGCCAATTACCTTGGAATGGAGAAATCATTTCTTCAGGTATAGAGAGCATGATAGATTATAATTAGAATAATAATACTACAGCTTATCATTACCGAGGGATCAGATATTCAAAATATTGACACCATTAGTCATTTTGCAGGAAACAAAAAGAACTGATTTTTTAGGTGTCAAACAGCAACCTTCCATAATAATTAATAATCTTTATCTCAAACTTAGATATGTCAATTTCTGGATAACTTGAAATTTATTTCTGGTTAAGTCATGGCTTACACCTGTTACCAGGTTATATTGAAGTAAAATAAATGCTGACCTTTTACTAAATCAATATTGTTTGAATTCTAAAAATTAACTTTAATTGAACTTATAAAGGTACAAACCATGTTGTTTTCAGACCATGTGTATAAAATCATCCAATCAAACCCTTACTTATATCCCTTACTTCTCTTTTTCCTATTTTTCCAAGAACTATAATTCATTTACATTACATAATAAAAAATCTAAATGGCACCAGGGTGCACAAGCCGAGTTGCAACCTCAAAATATTTTGTGACCAAGTTAATGTGAAGACCCGAATATTTCTAAAATTGTCTATTTATTTTTCTTTCCCACCTAATATCCAAAATTCTAAGAATTCAAGAAGGTTTATTTCTAGTTCATGTCTTGACATTTCAATATATAAATCTGTTTTCGGTCACTGTGACCTTCACCGACTTTGACCTTTGACCTACTTTCTCCAAAATCAATAGGGTTCCTCCCCTCCTGGTATCCAACAATATATATCCAAGTTTCATTTCAAATGGATGTAGACTTTTTGAGTTATCATCCAGAAACCAAATTTTTCTGAAATTTTCAGTCTATTTTGGTAACTGTGTCCTTGACCTTTGACCTACTATCCCCAAAAACATTAGGGTTCCTCCCTTCCTGGTACCCAACAATATATCTAAATTTCATTTCATTTCGATGTAAACTTTTTGATTTATCATCGGGAAACCTAATTTTTCTCAAATTTTCAGTCTATTTTTGGTCACTGTGACCTTGACCTTTGACCTACTTTCTCCAATATCAACAGGGTTCCTTCCCCATTAGTATCCAACAACATATCCCAGTTTCATTTCAATTGGATGTAAACTTTTTGAGTTACCATCCAGAAACCAAATTTTTATCAAATTTTCAGTCTATTTTCCATCACCGTGACCTTGACCTTTGACCTACTTCCTCCAAAATCAATAGGGTTCCTCCCTTCCTGGTACCCAACAATATATCCCAGTTTCATTTCAATAGGATGTAAACTTTTTGAGTTATCATCGGGAAACCTAATTTTTCTCAAATTTTCAGTCTATTTTCGGTCACCGTGACCTTGACCTTTGACCTACTTTCTCCAATATCAATAGGGTTCCTCCCCTATTGGTATCCAACAACAAATCCCAGTTTCATTTCAATTGGATGTAAACTTTTTGAGTTATTATCCTGCAACCAAATTTTTCTCAAACTTTCAGTCTATTTTCGGTCACCGTGACCTTGACCTTTGACCTACTTTCTCCAAAATCATAAGGGTTCCTCCCCTACTGGTACCCAACAATATATCCAAGTTTCATTTGAATTGGATGTAAATTTTTTGAGTTATCATCTGGAAACCAAATTTTTCTCAAATTTTCAGTCTATTTTCGGTCACCGTGACCTTGACCTACTGTCTCCAAAATCATTAGGGTTCCTCCCCTACTGGTATCCAACAACTTATCTAAGTTTCATTTCAATTGGATGTAAACTTTTTGAGTTATCATCCGGAAACCAAATTTTTCTCAAATTTTCAGTCTATTTTCAGTCACCGTGACCTTGACCTTTGACCTACTTTCTCCAAAATCAATAGGGATCTTCCCCTACTGGTACCCAACAATATATCCAAGTTTCATTTCAACTGGATGTAAACTTTTTGAGTTATCATCCGGAAACCAATATTTGACGCCCGCCCACACGCACGCAAGCACGCACGCCCGCAACACCAAACCAAAAGCCGAGTTCAACTTTGTTGCAACTCGGCTAAAAATGTTCAGAAATTTTTTTTCAAAAGTTGAGTAAATTTAAAGTGACATTTGTAACAACAATTAACTTTATATTTCTCATTAGACATAGTTATCTTCATGACTGCCTTATTAATCAAGGCTTCAAAAAATTTTGTATCATCTGATCATTAAAAAAGTTCTTTAATAGATATCAATTCCTTTGTGGAAAAATTTGAAGTTTCAGTCCGAATTATGATTCAAAATTCTTTTCTTACTTTATACTGGGATGATCATTTTTTTTTTAAAAGTCTACGACCTTTTAATAGCATTTGCTACTGAGTAACTACCAGACACTAGCGCAATGGAAGGGGAGGTTTAGCATGTACAGTAAAACCGATTTAACCAACCATTTCTTTTGAAATGCCTGTACCAAGTCAGGATCATTGCGGTCTACAATTTTCCAGTGAATTTCCACCTGCTTTGTCTATTTGCCTCTTTAGCTCTTGACCATTCTGTTTGGTAATTTTGTAATTACCCCCATTTTTTAGTGCGGTATGTATAGATTCTCATTTGTTTAATTTTTTGGCTAACTTGCTTCAGTTACTAAATTCTGGGAAAACTAAACCAATTATAATTCTAGTCACTGCAATCATTACCATTTTCTCTTCACAACTTTCTTTATACCTAATTTCCATAAACGATCCACAGGGCTATCAACACTTCTCCTATAAAACCATGTTTTCAAGTGAGATAATTAATACGATAGTGACCAGATGATGACTCATAATCAGCTGATAATCAATATACACCTGGCCAGGTAAAACAATCAATCTCCAGGTATATAAATACACTGGCCAAACTTGTAACAGATTTCTCATATCAAATTACGTTTGTCCTTTTCCATCCCACTGTGTAACTATGTCTCTGATCAATTTTATTGTATATGTCAACAGAAGGGTATCAAATGTTTTAAACTGTACTATACATTAAATCCTTTTTCTACCCAGTAAGTACTATTTGAATAAGAATACTGAATCAAATTTCACTTTTTATCTTCCATTAAATCTCTTGAAACTCAATGTGGAATTGAAAATCCATAAAATGTTGTAAAATTGGATCAAAGTCTTTTATTCCACTTTTCATTTCATCATACCCTACATAATTATATAGGGACTATTTCATTGTTATTTCAGCCCTATTGTCATCAACGTTAATTGCTAAATTGTTGATGTACCCAGTTTTCACACTTCATACTATCATGCTTTGAAATTCAAAGCAAATGTGAATATGGAACATCATTAGGCTTCCCTTTCTTGTACTTAGAAAAACATCTCTAAACCACTCCAATATCAACAGTCCCCATCCTACTTTCCTTGAAATACCCCTCAAAATGCCCCCCCTCCCCAATAGTACTAACCTGAACATTGCATGATATTCCATATCATTGGGGATATTTTTGTTGGCAAGATTTACAGGTATTTTCTGACGTCATTAGGATTAATTAAGTTTAAATAGAGTTAAACAATTAGGTAGGAAAAGTCCCCTACAACTACCTTTTATATCTTCAAGTACATAGAGTAGCTTGAAATAAGACAATTTCTGGATTAAATTGATCTGTCTTTTTACAAACAAGAAGATGATTTAGCTATAAAAAAGCTGTTAACAAAACCCTTATAAACTGCAAACTTTGATAAGTATAAATCTCCTCAAACAAAAAACCAGAGGCTCACAAAAGCTGTTATCCTTGTCTATATTGCATACTGAGGTAACTATTTCGAACAAAGTCAGTCTGTTTTTTTTCAGATCATTTTCAAAATCACAATTGCAATATATCAGATTACGGTAGGTAACCTGGAAGCCATTTATGATTTTCCATCAGTATCAAAATCAAAAGCGCAGCACAGAACAATCTAATTTTAATTCACATAAAAATTAATTTCAATTGATAATTTTTTACACAAATTTCTCTTGGTGTTACGTAAGTAACTAACCAATCATTGATTCAGAAGCAATTAACCAAAGCAGGCACTATTTCATAGAAATTTGATTGTTCTTTCAGTGATTTTATATATTTATGTAAAAATGAAATATAACCAATGCAAACAGTATAATGTTATTTAAGAATGAGTTGAAATGAGGCATATATATTAGAATATCGTTGATATTAAGGGAAGCCCCCTGCCCCACCCCCACTTCCCATTCCAAAGCCCTCATAGCTACATGAAGAGTGACCTAACCAAGAACCCAAATCCTGTAACCACACCAATATGTTGATAAATCTTCTGTGGATATTTGTAAAATAATCTGATTCTGTGGTTTTGTCAGGTGAATAAGTCTCATAACTGTGGTTTGACCTATGTAACCCTAGACTAACGTCTATTTATATTTAAACACCTTTAAAGGTATACATATACATAAAATATTCCACTGTTACAAATTTTTACCTTTATTGGGATAGGATCTAAACAAACATCATTGTTTTGAAGACTTCATTGATAAAAATAGCTATGATACCAAATTTGGTCCACAAAAAATAGAAGGGCTTGTATTCCTTCAGAAGAATAAAGAAGGACCCAAATTCTATGTGAAAGGATTATCTTACATCATATTATTAGATTAAGTGGTATTCACAAAAAAATGAAATAAAATAAAATAAAAGAGATTATTTCTGATAATACAATAAATTTTGTTTTATGCGCAAATCTAAAAATAGAAATGTTTAAATGAATTCAAAAGCCACTCCACCTTGATTCATTCTGAACAAATCCTGGATATTTGTGGCATAACTTGACAATGTGGCCTGATGTCTTACGGTAATATTCTATAATTAATGATGATGAACTTCATACATATCTCCTTAGTAATAGTTTTTTAAATTGTAATCACAGACAAATCATGACTTTGTGGTCAATGACACACACCTAACTTCAAAGATGTGTTAATGAGCTTAAATATCAAAAATTGTCACCATGAACAATAAATTAAAATTTCTACAAATTATAATGCAGAAAAACAGTGATTCAACAATAAAAGGCCAAAGGAGATGGTACAAGATGAGAAATTTATGTCATATCGATCAAACTTTCTGAATACTTCTTATAAGTCCATGAAGTAAAAAGTTTCAATAAGCCCAATAAGAACATTATTTCATAGTCATTAAAACACTTCTGCAGTGACACATGTCTAAACTGAACTCTGACTAAACCAAAGAACTGTCCAAACCATACAAAACTTTTAGGCAGAGCCACTTCGCTGAATGCATTTATTACGATAATTATTATATAAAAGTACCAACCTTTTGCTTACTCATAGTCACTTTGCTGAGTGGTACCTGATGTGTTTAGAATGTATTTATTACAGAGTACTTATTAAAAGCACAAACCTTTAACCAGATCCACTTTGCTAGATACTACATGCATTGTTTAGAATGCAATTATTACAAAGTACATGTTCTTATTACAAGCACACACCTTTAAGCAGATTCACTTTTCTGAATGTTTCATGCTTTGTTTGGAATGTTTTTATTACAAAGTAATCATCATAAGCACAAACCTTTAAGGAGAGACACCTTGTTGAATGCTGGATTTGATTTTAACTTTCTCAACAGAATGACAAGGAAATTATCCTCTGTTAGGTGACTTAGGTCGGCAGTACATTGATCATACACAACAATTTCACAGTATTCCTCCATATCAATATGACATAACTGTGCTAGTAAGTCTTTAATACTGATCTGAAAGTAGAAACAAAAGGTAGACATTTATAAATAACCTGTCTGTAAGGTGATTTACTACACAACAATTCCACAGTATTCCTTCATATCAATATGACATAACTGTGCTAGTAAGTCTTTAATACCGATCTAAAAGTAGAAACAGAAAGTAGACATTTATAAATAGCCTGTTTTTAAAGTGACTTAGGTCGGCAGTACATTGATCATACACAACAATTTCACAGTATTCCTTCATATCAATATGACATAACTGTGCTAGTAAGTCTTTAATATACTGATCTGAAAGTAGAAACAGAAAGTAGACATTTATACATGTAAATAACCTGTCTGTAAGGTGATTTACTACACAACAATTTCACAGTATTCCTCCATATCAATATGACATAACTGTGCTAGTTAGTCTTTAATATACTGATCTGAAAGTAGAAACAGAAAGTAGACATTTATACATGTAAATAACCTGTCTGTAAGGTGATTTACTACACAACAATTTCACAGCATTCCTCCATATCAATATGACATAACTGTGCTTGTAAGTCTTTAATACTGATCTGAAAGTAGAAACAGAAAGTAGACATTTATAAATAACCTGTCTGTAAGCTGATTTACTACACAACAATTTCACAGTATATGGCATAACTGTGCTAGTGATCTGAAAGTAGAAACAGAAAGTAGACATTTATAAATAACCTGTTTGGCGATATTTATTTATAAACATGATGAATGCTGGGAGGTCAACTGACCATGCCAGAACAAAGAATCAAAATCAAAATGGCAAGTAAAAAAAAACAGATGATATTCCCAATAGAAAATAAGGACATAAATTTATTATATTTTTGCTTGCTTTTAAAACAGTGGTAATGAGAACTGGTCCTTGGCGAGATCTGGTATCTATCCAGTATGTTGTATAAATCTTTTGACTGGTTCTTGAATAGTCAGTTTACTTATTTTGGGTAACTGTACAGTAGTCAAATTAAACATGTGCATTTATAAATATATATTGCTTTAATAGTTCAAACAGGAAAAAAAGCATAAATATTCAGCTAACAGATGTAAATTTCCTTTAAATTCATTTATTTTTCATGGGTATCAATTTTTGCTGTTCTGAGAAATGCATTATTATGACGAATCAAAAGTTCCTGGTATTGCAATGCTACAAATCATTTCAACATGTAAAAATACACCTAATGTTGGATAAATAAATTATAAATGGACTAACAGGTATCTGGATGAATTACAAGATTCTACTTAAATGTTTCCGGGTATTGGAAATAGGTATAAATTTTACTGTTATCAAAGATCAGTCTGCTATTTTGTTAACGGTACCTTACAATTAATGTAAATTAGAAAAATCTAAACTGACTAAAATGTAGCTATATGTTATTTCTATTTTAGGCAATATTTTGTCACAGAGAGAAATAATTGATACTGTTAACTATATCTTTACTGTTTCAACATTTTATTGACTCAAGTCTTGATTCATATTTTTTCAATTTCATTTTATTTTATTTACTGTAGCACAAAATGCTTGTGCTCTGTATTAGGTAAAACATAATAGATTGTGGCATGGGGTGTGGAAATAACCCACAGGAATATCAACTATAATATACTCAATTCAGCATAGTCTTCAATCATTCTTCTGAGAAAAAAACCTGTTCTTGTACTAAGTTATTTTGGCCGGGTCAGTCATGAGCTGACTGAACTGCAATGTGGTCCAATATTCTAACAAATTATCTGGTATCTTAGTGAGTCAAAACAAACTCGAAATTGCCATAGATTCCATTAGTAAAACAAAAACAAACTGTACTGAGTCAGTTCTGAGTCTCAATTACCATGGACTCAAGATATACATACAAATGTTGAGTACTTAGTCAGACTGTTATGGAGTCCAGTCAACAAACTGAGTCAGTTCTGTCTGCAAATTGTCAAAACACTGCTCATTTTAATTATCTTAAAATTTGTTTATTAGATAATCACTAAAAATAAAATTTAATCAACTTTTGTTATTACATCTATCAATATCCAGCGACTAATTTACTTGTCATAGAGTTGTAGAGCTGGTATAATTGATAACCAATAAAAAAGAAAGGTGAAAAAAGTTTGATTATAAATCGATCAATAATAACTGTTTACAATACATAGAAATATCCGATGACAGATGAACACTTTCTTAACTCCTTGATAATATCTTAAATTTATAGCCCCATTAATAATTTCCTCAGAAATTAAACAAAATTCTGATTCAATTTGTGAAGGTGAAACAGCAAATCTTCCTTAAATAATCCTGCATCAGGCATTTCCTGAGAAAATAAAAAAATCAAGAGGTGATTCTTAATATCATCAAAGTTTAAACACTTACATTTATTTCAAATTTCATCATCTAATTTTTTATCAATCCTACTTGTTATTTACATGAAAACTTCATTAAATATCTACAATCCTTTTCCTGTTTATTTTGTAAAACATTACTGTAATGCATTTGTTGTACAATTTCAATAATTTCAACTTTATCAAAAATGAACAAATAAAAATTCCCTAAATTATTTTGAGTGTTATGACCATATTTGACGTAAATGTTAACCATTAGAACTATCTGCATCCTGTTTTCTTGATGTAAGTCTATGTCAGAAGTATATTTAGATTCACTGGTAGTGCTGTTGCTGATGTAATTTCATAAAAGGACAAAATGTCAAGGTGTGGCATTAGAGGCCTTGGTCAGGTGCCATGCCAGGCAGACACTTCTGTGAAACTGGGAGGACTACTTTTCACATGAGGCAGAATGGTTTGTAAAACATGGGAAGAAAATCATTATTTTATTTTCCATAAATGAGGCAATGTTGTTAAAGTCTTGAATGCAGCAAGACATATACAGTTTTTTAAATTTTTCGACATCAAAAATGTGACTTCTTTACACTGAAAACAATAGTTCAGTGACTTTTATCTAGTACTTTGTTTATTAACATTATAAATGTAACAAAGTTATTAACAAGAATGTCCCAGCAGACTATCTTCATCAATGATTTAAAGCTAAATTCTTACAGTATGCTACAGACTATCAGGGTATCATACATTGACAATATATATAACAATTTAATATCAAGTTCACTGTACATCAATGATTCAAAAGTAAGTTCTTATTTATACAATTAGCTGAAGACAATCAGAAAATCAAATTTTTCGAAGTACAACTTCCACTAGTATGAGACTAACACATACCAACTTTCTACTGGCAGCATAATGAATACATAAAGCAAATCATGGTTACCCTTTAGTCCTACAATGCTTTAGTTTCTGAAACGGCGAATACTTCAGATGTTCACAAAACATTTGGTTCTATGATATTAGGAGTTATTATTTGGTTTCTTTACAAACAATCTATTTGTCATGCCCATTTTAACATGATTGCCAGATTTCTATGTTTGTTTTTAGGTGCCACATGGAACCCTTTCTTCCTACAGATCTCATATGAATTGATTCCACTTCTTCTTTTATTTGACAATGCCATTTTATATCTCCTTGATTCTTATTTTCAAAGGAGACAATAAACAATTATGAATTATGTTTATTGAATGTTCTTTCACTTTTAATGACTGTCACTGATAAAATTAACATCAAAGCTATGACAACAACTTTGAACCTCTCAGGTATACAAGCACACCTGTACACATGGTAATATTATGTTTGAGTCATGATCAGCCCTGACTATTGATTCTAATTATACAAACTAATCTTTTATCTCCATATATATATATATATATATACCAAAGACTTATTATCGAAATCCACTCTGCGCTGCGAAAACTGAAGGAAATTAACACATTGACTGATCATTGTAAAATATTTTAAATTTGTCGGTAAATGGAATATAAAATCTGTTGTGATACTTTTCCAAAGAACAAAATAAACCCCATCAATCTGGTTTCTACAGCCAAAATATGTGAAAACACTAAATTAAACCCCTTGTTAGGCCCTAATTCTGAAACATGTGGGGTCAAGATCCTAATATCAAAACCAAGAAACATCAGTCTACAATTTTATATTGATCCATCCACTAAAACCAAGAGACCATGCTATTGATGCCTGCACCATACCATAACTGCAAAATTTTGGGGGTTGTACATGTATAAAAATCTGAGATTTAGCTAGACAGCCAAGATTACAAAGCTTTGAATCTTAGAGATGCTTGAAATTTCATAATAAATATGCCCTAGTGTGTAATTTTTTTGTGTAAATGTAAAACACAGCAGATTTATGTTCCTAACAGATTTGGACAAGTATGAACAGTAAATATCATTCAATGAAGATCTTCAAAATAAAAACTACAAAGAAACTCACAGTAAATGAACGCTGAGCAGATTAGGTGAACATATAACATTCTGACAAGATTGAGAGAATAAGTTTTAGAAGAGGTTCAAAGAATACACCTACTGTAGGAATAAATTTGTCTACAAACAGATGAACACACTGAAGAATCAATGGATGGACACTGTGATGTGACTCAATACACCTTCGGCAACTTCACAGGGTCAGGTAGAAACATATACTATATCACAAAGATGTGATACAGGTTTTACTGTGAACCAAATGTACTACGAACCACATGTAACTAGTACCAATATCTTATAGACATGATTTTCTGTTAACATTATGCACAAAAAACATGAAAGTCAATGGGTGGAGTTTGTAATATGACAAGTTTTAAATATGTATTGTGATTAAAATATTACAAAAAATACTTCAGAAATTAAATAAATCAAATGTTAAAAACCTGCACTATATCAAAGTGACATGTGAATCTGCATAAAATAAGTGCATGTCATGTTTAGATATGTCTAAAAAGATAAATGAAATAGAAATTGTCTGAGCGATTTATGCTGATATTGGAATATTGCTTTGTAACCCTGGATAGACTAAATATTCATCACACCAGAGCATAGCAAGATAGCAAAAATTTCAGTGGAAAAACTTAAAACCACTCACATCTCTGTACTAGAGAACTCTTTAGAAATCATGCTGTAAATTCGCCGTTTCAGAAACTAAAGGACTGTGGGTAGAGCGTACACCAAAATATTTTGATTGGTCAAGAACGTAAATAACATAATGTCATTGTTTGAAAATTGATTGTCTGTACACCAAAATTTCAAAGACAATCTCTGTACCCACAATTCCTCAGATTCTGGAACGGCGAATTGAGAATACACATTTAAGCAAAATGGCAACAAAGCACAAATCATAGCATTCATTCATTACTGTGATTGTCAAATATTATCAAAAACATTATGATACTGACGCAAAAAACACAGTTCCTGGAATTAGCTGCAGAACAGTAGCTCTTATGGTCCTTGTGCTGATTTTCTTTATAATGGCAGAAAATTAGGTCAACCGAAAAAAAAAATATGAAAAGGACCTATAGAGCTACAGTTCAACATGTACAGCTATCCTGGAATGTGAAATCTAATTGGAAGGATTATAAAACAGCGACAATAGAAACTGAACATCACAATCATTTCAAATATGTGACAACAGTATTCACTCATGGGTAGTAAATCTTACAAAAATTGTCAAATCCAAACGAAAATCGACCTTGATCTGTTACTCATGACCGAAAACATCCTAAACAAATATCAAATAAACATCACAACTGATGTTCATAAAAAGTTCATAAAATGTTTATTTTGGAATGACAGGACAGACAATGGAAACCTGTATGTACTTTGTTGAAGGTGTATGATAAAAATATTGTGCTTTTTATGGTATCATCTATATATAGTCCATGTTCTATTCTGGTACTGAATTACATGTAAATATTAAGTAATGTGAAACATGTATAAACCTCCTAGGAAATATTATCAGATGTCAATCTAAATCTACAATGTATGATAGAAGCAGCGATTCAAAAACTTACACATTTTCCCCTCTTTTGCTGATTTGTCCCAAATATAAGTATGACAAAATATTATTCTTTGACATTATGAGGAATTTTTAAGTGAGTAATGAACTGGTCATAAGTCCTGAAACCACAGGTTCTAGTTCATTGGGAAATTTGTGAATCATTCATCGGTGTATTTTCATAATAAACTTTTTGTTCATTTCTTTGGTGAAAATAAGGGAAAATAAAACTTAAATGTAAGATGAATAATACATTAAAATGTGTCAAAAATATGATAAACAATAATTGTCCAATGTATAACAATGAATATAAACTTAACAAGAAGTATTAAATATACAATGTTAAATTGTCAGTTTGTGTATCAAATTATATTATATTAAACCAAACTATTGTTTTCCAAATTACAAATGGACAATTGAAACAAGTTTAGGACCATTTTATACCAAAGTTTGAGTTATAGTGCTATTGATATCAAAGTTTGATTGTCAGACAAGGTTTTTTGATATAAAAGTTATGTCATTGGAAAATTTATTTCAAAGTTTTGAGTTACAGGCTTTTTGATACAAAACTTTGTGTTTTTGGCCATTTATTGTAATTAGTTTGAGTTACAGGTGTGTTTGATACAAAAGTTTGTGTAACTGGGTCATTTATTTCAAAGTTTGAGTTACAGGTGTGTTTGATACAAAAGTTACTTGGCCATTTATTTTAAAGTTTAAAGCTACAGGTGTGTTTGATACAAAAGTTTGTGTTACTGGTCCAATTAATTCAAAGTTTGAGTTACAAGTGTGTTTGATACAAAAAACTGTGTTACTAGGACAATTGCTTCAGAGTTTGAGTTACAAGTGTGTTTGATGCAAAAGTTTGAGGTAAAAGGTATTTGGAAGTTGCTTTAGAAGGCTTAGTTGTTACGGAAGACTGAGTTACAGGTGTGTTTGATATAAAAGTTTGAGCTTTGGGCCATTTATTTCAAGGTTCTAGTTACAGAGCTGCTTGATACAAATGTTTGAGTTATTGAGCCATTTATTTCAAGGTTCTTGTTACAGGTGTGTTTGACATAAAAGTGCCATTTCTTTCAATGTAGAGTTATATTATAGGACTGTTTGAGTTACTGGGTCATTTATTTCAAAATTTGAATTCAGGGCTGTTTGATTCAACAGTTTGAGTTATTGGGCCATTTATTTCAAAGTTTGGGTTACTGTAAGTTTTTCATAAAAGTTTGAGCAAGTCCCCAGGAGTAAGTCAGCCGTTGATAGAAAAGTTTTGAGTTACAGGGCTGTTTAAAAAGAAGTCTGTTTTATTGGACCATTGATCAAATTTTGAAATGCAATGTAATTTGAAATATAAGGTCAAGTTACAAGAATGTCTCTATAAACAAATGATAAAGACTATTATTATAATTTTGAAATGCAAACTCACTATGAGCAGTATTTATTGCTAAAATTAGGAGATTTACAGCTCATCAAAATAATTGCAGTTGGAGTTAACATCTGTGTTATGGTCTCATGTTCATTTACTCCATATCCTTTCGCAAAATATTTATATTACTTTGACTATATACAAAACTGTGGTAGTAAATATATAAAAATTTCCATAATTAAACAAATTTCTCCATCCTAAGACACAAGAGTTCTCCAAGCTTCCAGTATCTTGGTTGTGTTATTTTGTTTTTTGGTAATTAGACATTCTGTTTGATTATAATTGACAGTTCTATGATTCACACCATATAATAATGCTAATTGTGCCTCAATAAGGTTGTCAGTTTTTACAATACCCTATAGACTAATTTATCCCCTGAAAATATGATTCACTCAGCTGCACTAAACATCTCTGTATGTCAATGTGATGCTTTAATGATGATTTTCCATGTTTCTAGGGTTCTACAGAATGCTAAGCTTAGACCTACACATGAGTAAATAGCTATGCCTAGAATATCATGGTACAATTGTAACATATAAGCAAAAACAGTTAAGCAAATTCACATATTCAAATTGGGTAGATTTTGTATCAAAGAAATATTAACTAGATTCTATGCAATAACTGGATAAGCCAAAAAAAATGTATCACTTCAGTCCACCAAAGGGGATGAAACTAACAATCCTTACCATTTGCAATTTGTTTGCATATTCATATTTTACAAATGATCTTGCTAACTTTTACGTCTGGCTAACATGTTTTTTGCCGGAAAGGGATGAAACAAGCAAGCTACCCTACATCATTCCAGTAGTTTCATTAAATCTGTTTAAGTGGACGGCCATTTGATTTTTAGGGGGGGGGGGGGGGCTTAGGCAATATTGTAAATAAATAATTCAATCTTGGTGCCAGGTGAAAATAAATATTCTAATCCCTCTTGTCATGAAAATAGATATTTTAATTTTGATTTGAAGTTTAAATTTTTTGTTGCAAATGCAAATGAATAATTTCATGGGACATTTGATGAAATAAATAATTTGTTCGAGTATTTCATGAAAAAAAAAAATTTTCTAGGCAAAATCCCCCAAGCCTCCCCCTGAAAATTAAATGGTCGTCCCCTAATTTTCCATTAGGGATCAATATTGAATTAAGTTCTGCACTGGCAAAAATGTTTTTTGTAGGATCGGACCTTTCATACTCATACATCATTATTGTAGAATTTTGTTCGAATTTGCTTAAGAGGTTTCAAAGTGAGGAAGTGAAAATGCGACAAGCTAACAGACACATGCACGACTGACGTCAAGTGATGGCAAAATAGCTCACACTGCCCATTTGGGTAAAGTGAGCTAAAAATCAGTAAATCATAAAACATGTATTAGGATTTACATTTAAGCCATTACTGGTTCTATTAACCAATGCAAAATATGCTGATACACTTTTAATATCTAAGTCAGAGACAAATTTCTCACATAAAATTGTCCAAAGATAGTAATTGACTAGCTGTTATCTCCCTTTTCCATAACTGGTTAGAAAGCCCTTTTAAAGCCTAACTTCAAAGGCTCAACACCAATGAAAAGAGTTCATAGAACGGGAAGTTAGGGCTATCAAGGTTGAATTATGTTTAAAACTTTAGCAGAAGAGCAACAATCATGCATGGTGTTGGAGCTATTGCAGTTTGAACCATCGAAGTTCAACTGATTTTTTTTTTATAATTTAACAAATTTTGCTCATATTTCCAAGAAGTTACCTCAGCACAGCTTTCATACTATTAATATTAAGTTTTAATATTTTGTTCTTTATTTTTTCACATCTTTTCATTCAATAATCAACTATACTTCACAACTGACCAATTATAGACATGATAAATAATTAATGAAATTTCCTATGAAAATTTTATTATCAAGCTGTTTTTTGTTGAATGATTCATAATATAGACTGTTTGTTAATATGATGCATATGCTTTGTAAGATGGTTCAAATTATTTTCCAAAAATTGATTACATCCGTCTGAACCACTAATATTACTCAAAGATAACTTGCACATTTTCTATCGCTAATGATTTCAAATAATCATTCGTCTTGACAATTCAAGGAAATTATTTGCTTAGAGCAAAATAAGGACAACATCTATATAAGTATGTACTTAAAGACAGAGAGTGTTTAAAAAGCAATGTGTATTGAGTAAACAATGATCTTGCACAAACTTGTTTAACCTGCATATTAAATTGAAATGCAGTATTCCCATATAAATAGTGATTCACTATATTCTTGAATGCAAGCTTGATGTCAGCCGAACTACCCGTTTTATCAATGTTCGCAGGTTTAATTATGAATACTGTAGTAGGCGTCTTTGGGTTTTTCCAAATTTGATTTTGCTCAATGATTCGGGCGAAAATTGATTACAATAAGTTTACAATATATAGATTTCTCATTGTAATTGAAGGTAACGTTTATTTATTGATATTAACAGCCTGAATAAAGATTATATCAATATTATACTGATATGCATGAAAAATATAATGCTTGAGTGTGAAAACACAGAAAGCCATACTGTTGTAGTTACTCTTATTAGGCTGTCTGGTTTTGTTGAAAGTGTTTGCTGTCTAATAAAACATTGGTAATAGGACAATTTTCAAATAATTTCAAATATTTATTGGATAATGCACAGACGATAGCGTAATCCATACAATACACATAAACAAACACTACAAACATTAAAACAGTAAGTAACAACAGTAAAATAATGTAACTGTATGCCTAATGCATTTATGACAGAACAATATGTTCATCTACACCAGATTGATTGACATCGACTCAAGTTTTACAAATTTGAAAGGCTTCTTTTAAGAAAGAGCAAATCTCTTTGGCATCTTTTATATCATTTGGGTCTAGTATCAATATCTTTTTCTATATTTGTGAATATGTTGAATTTTTTCCTAATTTCATTGTATAAAGGACAATTTAAAATGAAATGTTGTTCATCTCAACTGTGTTTTTACAATGATTACAATATCTTTCTGCGGCCGAATTTTGGTCTAGAATATCTTCCAGTTTCAATTTCTAGAGAATGTGCACTTATTCTTAATTTTGTCAATATAGACCTGTCTGTTTTTTGTAAATTTAGTTTTAGGTAATTTTTCAAGCCAAAAGATAAACAAATGTTACTATAGAAGCGTAATTTCCCTTCATTACTTGTTTTTATATGTTGAAATTGTTCTGTACATTTATTTTTTATATAAGATTCTATCTTTTGTTTAAATTCTGAGTAGTTTATATCCAAAGATGAAAGTTTCATAAGATCTTTGAGTTTTTGTAGACTTTTTATCCAACTCGGAGCTTTCTTTTGATATAAAATTTGGTCCTCTTTGAATGCCGCTTTTAATAATTCAAACTTATGTTCGTGTTTTAAGTCTATATCTACCAATCTGGTGTAATATTTATGGATAAAATTAAATGATTTGATACATATTGGGAACATTCCCATTTTATTCCTAATGCCTAAATTTTAATAATCACTATGACAGATCCAACGAAAAGGGGAGATTATAATTATGGCATAAATGGACTACCATCTTTTTCTTTTCATAAGACTTTTGGATACACCATTAAACAAATGGTGTATTTACACTTAGAAAAGAGTGAAGAAACGAAGAAACCCACTCACAAAGAAATTATCTTTAAAAAAAGGTAAGTTATAAATGTAAAAGTGACTTCTATAATCACTAATACAACCTGTATATATGAATTCTGTAAAAAGGACTAATTTCAGTAAAGTATTCGTGTTTTTCCATTCTGAGATATGCTTTATTGTTTTTATGCACAAGTTTCTAGCATTTAAAATTTGGCATTGAAATCACCTTAAACATAAATATAAGATTTTGAACTTGAACCTTATCATATGTTGTAGCCTACATTTTGTAAGTATTCGCATTTGCTGATTGTCTTACAATTTGACATTGAAATGACCTTGAATGAAAAAAAAGATTTTGAACTTTTACCTTATTCTGTTGTAGCCTACGTTTGGCAAGTTTAGAACAGCATACATTGACTGAATGTTGAATTCTTGAGGTATTATATTCTAGAAATGACCGACTGTCGATTAGCAGAACCTGAAATTATAAAACTGGTGATTAATTTTTAAAAAATTCAACTATTTCTTCACTCAAATCAATTATTTACAATCAAATGATTATTTTCTGAACATTTTTATGCACCAAAAGAATATTCATAAGGTTAGGTGAACTCAATGCAAATCACTGACTACAAATATGAGGACTTCTCCTACATAATATAATGAAAATTTTGACAGTGACAAGGCAACAATCAATTCATTTGAAATGAATGTTTTTGGATAGCATAAAAACCTGGTGCATTATAAGTGTACATAAAAAGAGCCCTGAAAGCTCTAACTGAGAAATTAAGCAACCAGCATTGTACGTAATAAACAGTATAGCAACATACTATATACTCAACTCAATAGGTCTGGCAGTTTTGGAGTTTGTGAACAGTGAGACAGGATTTGCATGTTGTCATCTTATATAACAGTATCATACATTGATGAAAACCCCAGTATTTTCATGGTTCACAAACATTTCAGAGTACTATCAGCAAAACTGTTTGTCATTATATAGATGATTTACTTTGTGGCTACAATAACTTGCGAAAGTTAACACAAACAGGATTTATTTTTTATATTTTGTTTCTAAGTGCACTATCATCTAATCCATGTTATCCCTATGAGAACAGTAAAATTTACAAAACCACACAATATGGAAATGTTATGTCATTCAAGTCCCACTACATTTTATATATAGTGTTTATGTCACAAAGTTCTTTTGTAAATAGTGACAAATTCGTAAGTTCTTGGTTTATATACAGCTTACAAATAAGATAAAAACAAATACAGACATTATAAGTATGATCAATTACCTCCCCTTGCATATGAAAACTATGCACTAATTACCTCCCCTTATATATAAGAACTGTATGCACAAATTATCTCCTGTTGCATATGAGACAGCATGCACCAATTACCTCCCCTTGCATATGACACCTGCATGCACCAATTACCTACCCTTGCATATGACAACTGTATGCACATCTACAATGTACATTAATTGTGCTGCTTAGTTGTGCAAATGAAATGAGTGTATACAGGCCTGAACTTGGTTCGGAAGTACTTTTCATTAGGCCAAGACAAGTTATTTCTATGTTTGGCATCAGTGGGCGCATTGAAAAATGTGTGATTTTAGGAGAAAACAAACAAAGGATATTTTTTTTGTTTTTCCGATTAAAATCCAGATTTTTTGGTATTTTTCTGCCATCGTTGAATTTTTTGTGCGCCCAATATACCATCACTTGAACGATTCTAACTTAAGCTTCGATTAATAAGACAACAAATATATACTACTACTAGAAACTTAAAAAAAAAACTCTGAATAAACTGAAATGGGGTCAACGGAATTGACTTTTAATGCTCATAATTCACATCAAAGTTAGTTGATTTAAAAAATTTCCTCCTTGATTTTTATTTTGTCTCCCGCCCGCCTACATTTCAAAAATAAAGTTGACGCCAAACAGAGAATTAAATTGGTTTGGCCTTAATACAAAACAAGAATCTGAGGACAAATCGAGAATATTAACTAATTAACATGACAAATTAGCTAAATCATCTCTGTTTGACAAAGATCATCAGAAATACATGCTGCTTGGGTGTGGTATATTATTTGTACCTTTTTCAATAATTTTTAGATCCTTCCTTATTTCTATTTTTGCTTAATCATGCAAACAATATTTATGTTTCTCAGAAAGACAGATTTGATCAGATCATTACAAACAGGATAAAAATATACCAGAAGGATGTATAACACAAATATAACTCATTTAATACTGTGAAAGTACTATTGTTCGTGGGGTTCCAATTTTCGTGGATTTCGCGGTTCGCTAAAACCACAAAATTAAAATCCCAACTAAATATATTTTTCCCATAGAGTTGTAATGCATAGAATTCGAAACCACGAATTTAAGTACCAACGAAATAGTGAATTCTCTGAAAACCACGAAAATTGATGGCCACGAATAAAAGAACATCCACAGTAATCAAATTTCATTCATTTTCAAGGATACAATTTTTCAGAGTTTTGCAAAAATTCTTTACTTTACAATAAAAAATTTATGGTTTGACCATTCTTTATTTCAATAATACAGAAATTCATCATTTAGAAAATTTTCAGGTTATTAAATTAAGAATAATATGTTTGGGAAATAATTTTGTGGTTTAACAGAAACCTTAAAAATTAAGAAATTTGATGGAAGAATAAAATTATTACAACTAGAGCTGTCACTGGATGGCAGCCAGTAATACCCCACACTAATTGAACCCTGAATCAATATGGCAAGTGTAAATTTAAGTGTGTGTGCCAGGACACAATACAGTTGTGGACACAGAACAAATGTGGACACAATGATATACCTCCCCCTTTCTCCAGAAAATATTCAAAGATGAAATATTTCCCCTTCAAAATTTTGGGCAGCAACCATATACCTTCATGCACATCTTTAGGTGCTATACTTCAACAGTGTAAAATTTCATCAAAATCCAAGCAGCCATTTAAGAGAACATGCACTGACAAGGTTCGTCCCCCCCCCCCCTTTTCCAGAAAATATTCAAAGTCAACTTATCTCCCCTTCAAAATTCCGTACAGGAACCATATAACTTCATGCACATCTTCAGGTGGGGTACTACAACAGTGTAACATTTCATCAAAATCCAAGCAGCCATTTAGGCGAACATGCATTGACAAGGTTCTTCCCCCCATGCCAAATAATATTCAAAGACTAATCATCTCCCCTTCAAAATTTCAGGCAGCAACCATAATACTTCATGCAAATCTTCAGATAGTGTACTACATCTCTGCACCATTTCATCAAACTTCAAGCAGCCGTTTAGGAGAACATGTGCTGACAAGGTTCGCCCCCCCCTTTTTTTCCAGAAAACATTCAAAGTCAAATTATCTCCCCATTAAAATTTCGAGCAGGAATCATATAACTTCATGCACATCTTCAGGTGGTGTACTATAACTGTGTAACATTTCATCAAAATTATAGCAGCTATTTAGAACATGCGCTGACAAGGTTCATCCCCGTTTTTGCCAAGATAATAGTCAAAGACAAATTATCTCCCCTTCAAAATTTCGGACAGCAACCATATCACTTCATGCACATCTTCAGATGGTGTACTACAACTGTTTAACATTTCATCAAAATCCAAGAAGCCGTTTAGGAGAACATGCGCCGACAAGGTATATGGACGGACGGACAGACGGACAGGGTGATTCCTATATACCCCCAACTTTGTTTGCGGGGTATAAAAAAAATCAAATTTATGCACACTGTACGTATGTATGTCTTTGTATTAAAATTTTTCAAGCTTTATTGTATTTTTGTATAAAACCGCAAGAACACTGGAAAAACACTAAAAGGGGGGAGAGAATTAAAGAAACATTTACCACCATACACTCCAAATGATTGCATGTTTATGTCTAGGTTCAATGTCCTGTCAAGGATAAATCAGGGTTTTTAGGTATTACTAACTGCTACAGTCCTGCACTGAAGTCAAAGATCAATAGTATGTACAATAGTATGTACAGAATTATACAATAAAATCAGGTCACAATTGACTCATAAATTCCTCTCTCACACATTCTTACAATAAATAAAGTTTACTATTAATTTTTAAATATTCTCTCTCCAATAAATCTTTAAGTAAATAGTATTTATATATACATATATTTACCAGAGGGAAAAATTACTGAATTAGTCACCGAAAAATGAATTATGACATATTTAATGTGTGTCACAAAGAAAGAGATTGTCAGTATGTAAAGGACCTTTTGCATGATTATACAGTATAATAACAACTCCCGGTTACAATAGTTCGACTACATAGTTTTTAAATGAGTCACATTTTCTTCAAAGACGGAAGGTTCAAAGTACGGTACAAACTTCCCCTGTTAACACGGTGCCGTACATAACAAATTTCCTGTACCAAAATGTTGTTAACAGCAATTTAAATTTGTTTGCCTTTCAATAATGTGCATTAATTTATATAAAAAGATATTCCGTAAAACAATGGTCATTTTTCCGCCTTTCAACCCTGACTTGAAATAATGAACATGAAGAGCATGTGATGCAAAAATAAAGACAAAAATACAAAACTCATTTTTCCTATTTTCATTTTTCATTTTGGACTACAAAACAAAAATGCAAAATCTTATCTTTACTAAGATTAATAAAATAATAAATGAAAGGATATGGAGTAAATGTACATGAGACAAAGTCTCTTCAAATATATGGTAGAACCAAGCAAAGGAATGTTGTTTCTTCATCTTGAAGTCACCATGAGGCCTTCAACAACTATATACAGAAAACTGGCGTTTTCGGAAGTGCCCCGCAATTTCAATCCTGAAACTTGGGGCAAAAGTCAATTTCAGGAAAGTGTGGATTCAAATTCTGTTTGACACACAAATGTGTTGATACAGTAATTTGCTGGATATAGTGATTTATATATATATATATATATATATATATATATATAGTGATTTTTTACCAAACCCTATCATTTCTTAGCTAAAATCATTAAAGCCAATAAAAGTTAATAAATCTTATGATGAAAATTTGGTTAACAGTAAAAAGTCAAAGTATTGGCAAGCAGGAAGTGGACGTTTTACAAACTTGAAAACCGCCTATACAATACAACTCATCATTTCCAAGCTTTAGACCAAATTTCAAATAATTCCCTCAAGTAAAAGTCAAGAAATCTGTGACGGAAAATTTGATTTATAGTAAAAAATTAAAGTATCGGCAAACAGGAAGTGGGCGCCCGACAAACTTGAAAATTGACTACACAATGCAAATCATCATTTCAAAGCTTCAGAACATATTTCAAATCATTCCCTCAAGTGAAAACCAAGAAATCTTTGATGGAAAATTTGGTTTATAGTAAAAACTCAAAGTATTGGCAAACAGGAAGTGGATGTCCAACAAACTTGAAAATTGCTTACACAATACAACTCATCATTTCCAAACTTCAGACCAAATTTCAAATCATTCCATCCAGTAGAAGCCAAGAAATCTGTGACAGAAAATTTGATTTATAGTAAAAAGTCAAAGTGTCGGCAAACAGGAAGTGATGTCTGACAAACTTGAAAATTGCTTACACAATTCAACTCATCATTTTCAACCTTCAGACCAAATTTCAAATCATTCCCTCCAGTAGGAGCCAAGAAATCTGTGACGGAAAATTTGATTTATAGTAAAAAATCAAAGTATCGGCAAACAGGAAGTGGATGTCCGACAAACTTGAAAATTGCTTACACAATACAACTCATCATTTCCAAGCTTCAGACCAAATTTCAAATCATTCCCTTCAGTAGGAGCCAAGAAATCTGTGACAGAAAAAATTGTTGAAGGTCAGACGGACAGATGGACAGACGGACAGACTAAAGTGAAAACTATAGGGCACCCGCATCTGAATGCGGGGCCCTAATAACTCATAGTAAGTTCAAGATCATCCTTAGCACAGGTATGAGCAGAATTCTTTGCTAAATGTCCAACAACGCTACACCCATGTCCTTTCTGGTCATGGATGCAGGATTGTCAACAAACATCAAAACTGGCAAAATACTCTAACAATCACTGTCATCCGTTGGAGTCTACAAATTTTTTGAAATATATTCTATTATATCTTTTATTTTTCAATAAAAAATTAAGCTACTTACTTATCTAATAACTTATTTTGAACAAAGCTATTCATGAAAATAAAAATCTATCAGATTGTTTAAAACAGTTAAGGCACATTTTAAATTTTCTCTAAACCTTTAACACAGCTTCAATGTCAAGACCAGGGATTCCGGAAATTTTCGGAACCGATTTCGGTCATTTTTGGGAGGTCAGAACATGTGGATGAAATTTTTTACATCGTCTTTACCCTCCCCCCTTTTTTTTTTCATTTTCCTTATTTTAAGCTATGCATTGTCTTGTAGAATGTCCGATTTTTTTTGCATACAATTTTTTTGAATGTCCGAAAAGTTGAAATTCATTTCGGTCAAAACTTGAAAATTTCGGTCATGACCGACAAAAAAGTGGCATTTCCGGATCCCTGGACCTAATTCAAAAAGATGAATAAATATGAAATATTTAGTGTAAATTGTAAAACTTTAACTTGTTATCCCCCCGCTTAGCGAAAGCAGGGGGATTATGTAATGCAGTCTGTCCGTATGTACATACGTACGTATGTACGTACGTGCGTTTGTTATGCTCCCCGAAAGCTCTGGAACTATAAGAGATACAAATTTGAAACTCGGCACCATACTAGAGTATGATCAGAAGTAGCGCACTGTGGATTCGGAATTTAGGTCAAACGCCCTAGGGGCAAATTATGGGCGAAAACGAATTTTTGCGATATCCAATAATTGAAGAAATTTCCAAGGCCATTTGGGCTAGAAAGTTGAAACTCGGATATGGACTCACATTTTATGTAGCAACTTCACAGAGGGTGTCGGAACTTTGGTATGACCCCTCAGGGCATGGCCTCTAGGGGGTCCAAAAAACTAAAAAATCAATTCCGCTGGAACTCCTCTTACACCTTAAATCACAGAAACCTTGTAATAAGGGTATAAGTAACACTATAAAAGTTGTCTGTGCCGAAGGTTTGGAATTTTGAAATTTGCCCTCAGGGCAGAAAAATGAGCGAAAATGTATTTCGAGATATCCAGTAATAAGCGAAATCTTCTGAAGTATTCATGTTTGGAAGCTGTAAATTTGTATGCAAGTTCGATTATATCCATCTCATTTACTGATGATAGCGGACTTTTGGTATGACCCCTGGGAGCATGCCCTTAAGGGGCCAAAAAATGTTAAACAATTAGTACTCATCAGAACGACTGGAACTCTATGTATAATTTCGATTTTGTGGTTTATATTTTCATGAGGAATTATTGGAATTGCTCTTTGAATGCGTTCTAAGGTTTTGGAATTTAGACCCCGGTGCCAAATTTGGTAAATTTCCTAAAAATGTCAAAGACTAATAATTTTTGAAATTCCAACATGAAGTTTTATAATTAAGCAACTTTTTAATGTCATCAGCTAGTATGAACACTAGGATTTCAAAAATATGATTCTAATTTTGGTAAATTTCCTGAAACTCTCAAAGACCAATTATTTTTCGGAATTTTACCTAGCAACCATATCTTTTTTGATGCCATATAGTTTTAACGATCATTTTCAATGGTCAGATTGCAAAAAACCTTGATTCTAATTTTGGTAAAGTTCCTGCAACTCTCAAAGACCCATTATTTTTTGGAATTCTACCTAGAAACCATATCTTTTTTCAATTATTTAGAGTTATAATGATGAATTTCAACTATCAGGTTGCAAGAATCTTTGATTCTAATTTTGGTAAATTTCCTGAAACTCTCAAAGACCCATTATTTTGGGGAATTTTACCTAGCAACCATTTCTTTTTTGATGCCATATAGTTTTAACGATCATTTTCAATGGTCAGATTGCAAAAAACCTTGATTCTAATTTTGGTAAAGTTCCTGAAACTCTCAAAGACCCATTATTTTTTGGAATTCTACCTAGCAACCATATCTTTTTCAATTATTTAGAGTTATAATGATGAATTTCAACTATCAGGTTGCAAGAATCTTTGATTCTAATTTTGGTAAATTTCCTGAAACTCTCAAAGACCCATTATTTTTTGGAATTCTACCTAGCAACCATATCTTTTTCAATTATTTTGAGTTATAAGGATGAATTTCAACTGTCAGGTTGCAAGAATCTTTGATTCTAATTTTGGTAAATTTCCTGAAACTCTCAAAGACCTACTGTTTTTTGGAATTCTACCTAGCAACCTTATCTTTTTCAATTCCTTGCAGTAGTGAAGATCATTTTCAATAATCAGAGTGCAAAAGACTTATTCTAATTTTGGTAAATTTCCTGAAAACTCTCAAAGACCTACTGTTTTTGGAATTCTACCTAGCAACCATATCTCTTTCAATTCCTTACAGTAAAAATGATGATTTCCAACAGCCAGGTTGTAAAAATCTTCTTATTTTGGTAAAGTTCCTGAAACTCTCAAAGGCCCATTATTTTTTGGAATTCTACCTAGCAACCAAATCTTTTGGTGTTTTACAGTTACAATGATTAATTTAGTTTCAAAAGCACTTGTCTTTTTTTACATGGGGAGGGGGTTCAAAAAGGGGGAGCAGGGGGATCGCAATCTTTGATTGGCTGTTTTTCATTATTTATATATAATTATCTCTTTTAGTTTAGAAATACACTAGCAAACAAATACAGAAGCAAATAAGGGAAAAAAAGAAGAAAATTATAAAATCAGAAATCACGGCAATTCAGATTTAAAACAAATTGAGACATTGACAACTTTACAAAGACAAAGCAAATGAACAAGAATACCACAAAACTAAAGCACTAGAAGTGTGAACCCCTGGTACAATGTATCATCAGGTGCTGCAGAATGGCAAGCATGATTTGCTACAAGTATGGCAACCATCACAATGCCAAGGAAAAGTCTTTTAGTCATAGGTTGTATTTGTCAGTCTTATGAATTATGATGCAGAATGAGCTTTCTGTCTTCCTGATGATGACCTTGTCTTTATAGGCATTTGATCTTAAATGGACTTGTGGATTCTTTGGATGCTGAAGAAGTTAGTCATCTTCAAAACTAGAGAATGTGTCTGTAAGACACGGATGCCCCGCCAATAAATTTATCGCAACAGATTAACTCAAGTCAATCATTCATAAAATTAGTTCCCTGTCACTGAATTGTGATGAAATCAAAAATTTAACCAAAGTCATTAAACCATAAAATGTAGGTCATGGTCACCCAATTGTTGGTGAAATGGGCAGATCTCTTTTAGCTGAATGTTACAGTGAAATATTGTGATGCTACAATACATAGTAGCTGAGAAATAGACTTAAACAGAAAACTTAACCAAAGTCACTGAAGCATAAAATGTAGGTCAAAGCCACTTAATTGTCAATGATTTGGGTAGTACTCATCAAGGCAATTAATTTGATGAAACATCATTGTCCTATAATGTGTAGTTGTTGAGAAATGGACTTTAACGCAAAACTTAACCAAAGTCACTGAAGCATAAAATGTAGGTCAAAGCCCCCTAATTGTCAATGATTTGGGTAGTACTCATCAAGGCAATTAATTTGATGAAACATCATTGTCCTATAATATGAAGTTGTTGAGAAATGGACTTTAACGCAAAACTTTACCAGAGTCACTCAACCATGAAATATAGGTCAAAGTATCAAACTGCCTAGTGAACTATGTAGTACTATCCAAGATCTACCTACTGGTCTACTATCATTGTTCTATACCTTAGTTTCTGAGAAATGGACTTTAAATGAAAAAACTTAACCGGACGTAAGGACGAACAAGGGTAACACTATATGCCCCTTCCACATTCGTGGGCAGGGCATAACCAGAAAAATAAACCTAAAAAGAATCATCTAAACCAACTGAATACAAGTGACTAAACTATTAAGGTGACGGAATAGCATTTCCAATTAACCAAAATTTTTCTAAGACTCCAGCACATTTTGATACTAATTTGACTCCACCAGACTATGTCATAAAGGTTATAGTATAATAAAAAAAAAAAAGATGAACCAATCTGACTATGTAATATAGGTTATATTCTGATACTAGGTTGACTCAGGCAGGCTGCAGTGACATATAAATTAAAGTCTGAAACTAAATTGACCCAACCATACTATGTCATATGAGTTGTAATCTAATATTCAGTTATTGTGTCATATAAGTTGTAGTCTGATACTAAGTTGATAACACCAGACTATGTAGTATAAGTTATAGTATGATACTTAGATGACCCCATCAGACTATTTAATAGATAAGTCTGATACTAAGTTTACTCAAGCAGGCTGTCACATATACTAAAGTACGCACAACGAAATTTGACGCAGCTTAAATCGCTATAGCTATTTTGTCTTAAAAAAGACCCTAATAAAACATATATGTATCATTTTCTAATTTTTTGCCACTACTCTTTGTATATTTACCAAAATAATCAAAGTTCAAATAAAAATATTTTCCATAGACCTAAATGTTAATTTCACTCAAAGTTTAAAGAAATTCGATGTGGGAGTGATTGATGATTGATTTACGCAAACCAACAAACAAATGAGAAGACACAAAATGCATTGCCTATGGGTTCCTTATTTGCATATAGAGTGCTTGTTTGTTGTTTATTCGGATGGCCAATGAATTTTGTTTTGTTTACTAATTTACATAAACATGTTTAGGTAAATCTGAGAATAATTCTTGCAGAACCAATATCCAGTTACCATTTACTTTTATTAAAATAAATTTGTTTACAGGTAAAATGTTTTTGTAGACACTTTGTCAAGTAATTACATAATTAATTAATTTTTTGATTCCCAATAGAGATTAACTCCCGACCCATGTGTTTTGGTTAATCGATAGGCCCCAGGGCATCATAAAAATAAATACAGGTGTTCAGTTAACCAAGTATACTCCCACTGTTTTCGACTCAAATTTTCTGTTAAAATAACATAGAAGGGTAATGGAAAACTTTTTAGCCATTTGTTGTAAAATTATGGTAATGCATGGTATGAAGCGGCAAAAAATTAGCTTTCTGTTGGTGTATGCCATGTCATCCTTTAACATTTACTTAAAAAGATATTTGGAGAAAAGTTGCGGCAAATTTCGTTGTGGCTACTTTAGGCTGACTTCCCAATACCACGTCATATAGGGTATAGTCTAATCACGTGAGTCTAATACAAAGTTGACTCCACCAGAATATGTCATGATACTAAGTTGACTTCAGCAGAGTTGGTCAAGTAAGTTTTAGTCTGATACTAAGTTAACTCCACCAGACTATTTTATATTGGTTTATAGTCTGACATTTAGTTGACTTCACCATACTATGTCATATAAGTATGTCTGATATTCAGTTAACTCTGCAAGACTGTGTAATGGGTTGTAGTCTGATCAAGGTTGACTCCACCAAACTGTCTTGATACTAAGTCGATTCCACCATAGTATATGTTGTACATAGTATGATATTAAGTTACTATAACTAAACCAGACTATATGTTAAGTCTGATACTAATTCAACTCAACCAGACACACTATCTCATATCCGTTATAGTCTGATATTGAGTCAACTCCACAGGGCCATGTCATATAGGTTGTAGTCCGATACTAATTTTACTCCACTAGACTATGTCATAATGTCTAATACTAATTTGATCCCACCAGAGGCATGGACCATTTTATTTCCAGAAGGGCATGGGATATTTATACGGGCCTGAAAATTTTTTGCAAAAAAAGGGCCAGAAATTGTTTTTCTGAAACTATATAGGTCTTTTTAAGTTGTATACCAAGTTCTGACACATGTAAATAATTCATATTTCACATAATGGTAAATCTACAGACACAACTTCATACTGCTAATTACTCTTTGTGTGTATATCAATGGGACCATCTTCACTTGAACAATTACAATGGACATCAAGCTGGAAACCATATAATAAAATGGATAAACATTTCATGTCCCTAACCATTCTACAACTGATGACAGAAAAAAAAATTGATTACAGTTCTCTTTAAAAACTGATCAATTTCAGGAAAAACCCAGGAATCGCAACATGAAACAGTGAAATGACTGATGATCATAGTGGAGAAAATATTATAAAAGCAATTATAACAACATATAGGTAAATAGCTTTATAGTAAATGAACGGTGGTAACCTAGACCACGATAGGATGACTCATACCACAATCAATCTATAATTAACAGGGGACAACATATATACTAACTATAGTTATTAATTACAGTGTACCACTGATAGCCATAGTATATGTTACATTATACAGATGAACAATTTTGCATCTTCTCAAGCTCTTTTTTTTTTACCTTATAATTCACACCTCGTTTAGCCTTGTTATCTATTAGCTCCGAGGTGACAATTTGCTAACATATCACCAAAGGCTAGTATTAAAATATAGGGCTGTACCATAGGGGGGGGGGTAACTTCCTATATAAAGGTAGGTACAGATGTGCGGCCCAAAAGGGTCTGTTTTTCAGGTTTGAATTATATGATAAGGAAATTTCAGAAGAAATATATACCAATAAGGTCTGAATTTCCACTTGGTTGCATATTTCAACATCCAATATATAACCACAAAATTTTTATCTTCAAATTATCCATATGATATTTACACTTTACAAAAATATATGTATAGGTTGCAAAATTTCAGAAAATATATGAAAGGGTGTCCCTTTTCACCCCCCCTTTCTGATCAAGTACTGTCCCTGGTAGTTTTTCCATGCAAATTGTTCTGTTATTGATATATGAAAGAAAATTCATATTTCTTGATAAGGCCTTGTGATGAGAAAGAAATCTTTACCTTATTTAGTCCTACAAAGGTATATATTGTAGAATAGTATTACCTTATCAAGTCCTGTTCTGATCAACTCAGCTAAGGAATTAGTATCGATATACTGCCATTCATCCTGCATAGCCATGTCTGACAGACAAGTCATACTTCAATTATTCTACAGCACAAAGATCATCATCTTTTTTACTCTTAACCCAAAAGGTTGACATTACAAATGACAATTGCCGTCTGCTTGCTGGCTTTCTTTCTTGTCAGATTTCTACAGGTACATAAAAATTCCATATCTCTTTTCAAATCTACTTCTAGAAAAAGAATTTAAAACATTGTATTACTTCCTATATTGAAGGTTTTAGTTTATACAAAGTAGGAAGTTAAGAATTTAAATCCCTTTCAATGATTGCCACAGGTAAAATGCTTAATCACGGGTATCTATTAAATCATAAGATCCTTTATCATCAGAGATGTATCTAGCTCATAAGTCGCATAAATTTTGATGATGTCACCAGGTCACCTGACGTCATGACAATTTTAAACTTTGCAAACTAAGTAAAATGAATTTTAAACTATACATATTTTTACAACACAAAACTACAGACTGGGCATTAATGATGATAACAAACTTGCTGCTCCATGCCTTTCAATACTTTTTTTTACTCTTTGACCAGCCCCCTTCTTCTTAACATTGGTTTACGAAGTGCATGTATATGGCAGCAGTTTATCAGTATTTTTTCAATTAATCTGCTTGGGGGGTGGGGGGGGGTGGGGGGGGTAATATCAGGCACAGATCCAGGGAATTTGAAAAAGGGGGGTTCCAACTTAGAAGTGAAGGAAAATATCGCCTAGCATAGCGAGGCGCGAAAACTTTTGGGGGTTTTTCTTAGTGAAAAATCAGGAAATTCATTAAAAAGTACATGATTGTTCGAAAAAAAGGGGGGGTTCCAACCCCTGGAACCCCTCCTTTGGATCTGCCAATGAATATAGTGCAGTAAATGTAGGAAAAATACTAAAAAATCTTAAATTTTATCCCCTCCTCTCCGTTTCTTTTTTATGGGTCACAGAAAAGTTTTTTTTTTTTGGTTCTCTTGATATTGCATTCAAAATTCAAAGCTTTCTTTTACAATAAATATTTTTAATAAAGGGCACAGTAAAGAGCTTGACACAATAATTAGATGGAAACAAAAAGAAGCTTGACACAGTTATTAGCTGGAAACAAACTACGGAAAAAATCAACCCTTTTGATCACTTATTGATAAAAAAAACTGTAAGAGCTATGCAAAATATGTTACTATCAACTAACACTTTACATCCATAGAAATAAAAAAAAAATCCATCGAAATCTGATGAAAAATAAAGATTTGACATATTTAGAAAAATTGCAATTTTGGCCCCTTTGACCCTTTGTAGCTCGGAAAAGGTAAAAGCTACGCCAAATCCTTTGGCATACTACTGAAAGCTTAGATCAAGAGGAATCCAAAGAAAAAAATCCCATCAAAATCTGATGAAAAATAAAGATTTGACATATTTAGAATAAAGGGCTACACCGAGCGCAGCATGATATGACCGCAGCATGTCGACCACTGAAATTTCAACAAAAGTAGTTTAAAGTGAATGTGGACACAGTAAAGAGCTTGACACAATAATTAGATGGACACAAAAAGAAGCTAGACACAGTTATTAGCTAGAAACAAATAGGGAATAAATAAACCCTTTTGATTACTTACTGATAAAAAACCGTAAGAGCTATGCAAAATATGTACTATCAACAAAAACTTAACATCCATAGAAATTCAAAGAAAAAAAAACCATCGAAATCTCATGAGAAATAAAGATATGACATATTTAGAAAAATTGCAATTTTTGCCCCTTTGACCCCTTGTAGCTCGGAAACGGTAAAAGCTACACAAAATCTGTTG
>MJUU01015985.1:4459-23888 GCA_002080025.1 Modiolus philippinarum | reverse complement strand
TAACAAAATTAAATCCCTAAATCCATAAATGTAGGAGGAGTTTGTGTCACATGCCACATGTGTAAAAATTGACATCATGGGGCCTCTTGTTTGCACCAAGACCAATATCGAAAATCCGAAAGCTTATTGCGCATCTGCACACTATATGCAACAATTCTACAACAAAATTAAATCCCTAAATCCAAAAATGTAGGAGGAGTTTGAGTCACAAGAAAAGTGTGACGGACGGACGGACGGACAGACGGACGGACGGACGGACAGACGGAGGGTATAACATTATCCCCGAACTTTCTTCGAAAGTGCGGGGATAATAATCAAACAATTTAATTTACTTTTTGATACATGTATCTTTATTCCTTCATGTTGACTGTTCTTATCACATCTTAAAGAAGAGGAAAATTTATATTACAAAAAAAGAGAGAAATATTTCTTCAGCAGTTTTGGTTACACATCATAACACTCCTCAATGTTGCATTATGGCTGCATTCACAGGGATATCTAATACAAATTTAACTGGAATTAAAACTCTAATTCTGTCGAATCATCATTTTTCAGTCTGAATTTGAATGAGCATCATAGTTTCAGATAGCCTATTTTGTTGTGTGAATATTCAATGTATATGAATTGCTGTTTGTACATTTACTGTTTCTGAATGCCAATTGCAATTCACTTTGTGATTATGTTTGATTATGTTTTGAGAAACAAATTTAGCAAATCAATTCAAATTCAAATTAAATTCAAATTACATGTGAATGAAGCATAAACCAGAGACATATATTTACAGAGATTGGCAACTCTACTATCACCCCTTATTAATCACAACAAACATGGTACGGCCACATCAGAACATCTATAACTACCTTTAATTTAGTCGATATATTTCTAAACCGAAAAAGTTAATTGTTTTCCTTAATTATTTTATAGTGGTGTTCCGAAAAAATCAATAAAAAATATTGATTAAGGAAAAAGATATTGGGAATAAAAGCGGAGACTTCATGCCGAAATCTTACGAGGAAGATCGTGAAGTGCCTTGTTTACTTTTGAAACTCCTCTTTTATTTTCGTGATTACAACTTGCTACATGTAGTTATGAAAACTGGAAAGTATTTTACAATGTTTGTTGTATTTAGATAGTTTTATTATGATATTTCCATACATTCTCAAGATATTAGCGATTAACGTTTTTGAAGTGGAAGTTTTATCGAAGTCTCAATGGTGGCGTACGCGTGATTTCATGAGAATTCGTCAAGTTGCCAATCTCTGTAATTATATGTCTCTGCATAAACATAGTTAATTAAAAAGTTTGCCTCGTTATGGCATTTTGTCACAGCAACCCAATTTTGCCTGGAAGTTTGCCAACAACATGGTGCTACCATGTACATTGATAGAGATCTAACTCGTGAAAATCAAGCTGAAAATATAGGTCAAAGTGACCTAATTTTGCTTGGATGCTTACCTATCACCAGAGATGCATGCATATTTATGCAAGGTTATATGAGCCTACCATTTTGTATAGTGACCTAGATCTGAACACCTCTGTTAACTTGAATGTACTAGTAAGTCGTTCAAGCCGAAAATATAGGTCAAAGTGTCCTAATTTTGCCTGGATGGTGACCTACCATCAGGGATGCATGCATATGAAGGTTACATGATCCTAACATGATAGCATATATATTTTCATTTTAAGCTTGTGAAGCCAATAAAAGAGCACATGTACATGTAGCTTTTATTAATGTAACCAAATTATGGCAAATATAAAATTTTGTCATCCCAAATCAACTTTGTGGTTGTTTATTATATAAGTGATCAGTTACAGGGACATCATCAGCTAAATTAACCACTTTACAAGTATGTCTGGAAATGGGGAACATCAACCCAAAATTATGAGGGGTTTGATGATTATTGTTACAAAAGAACAAATATATATATTATGATCAAGAACTTACAATCAAGAAATAAATAGAATCTGTATAAAAGCAGTTTGTGTATTGACACGTGTATCACAGTAACAGGTATTCCCTTGTCCTTGAATGGGTAATCCTACTATCACTACACAAAAATATGGTAATTTATGTTTCTATATTTACCTCCGTAAATTTCATCGAAGTTTATTTCTGCAGGTTATTCGTTAAACCTTGATGAGGTCATTATGGACCAATCAAATGAAAGAGGAAGTGGTAAGAGAGAATTATTTATTTTACGCATAAATAAGACGAAACGAATCATCTACACAAAATGTTCTGGTCGCTGTACGTTTTTACATTAAAAGCACATTTGCTTCAAAAATTAATAAAATATATAAAATCATTTTTCTAGATAATACAATCAAATATCTATTTGCTATGTACAAAAACTTGCCATTTGTCAGACGGCACTGTCATCAGGAGATATTTCTGATTCTAACAATTATAGGGGAATCACTGTTACCAGTGCCATAGGAAAAGTGTTTAACATTGTACTTAATAATAGGCTTGATGATTTCTTAGTGAAAAACAAACTTATTCATGATTGTCAACTAGGGTTTACAAGAAAAGCAAGAACATCAGATCAAGTGTATCTTTGATAAATATTGTAACGCAAAGGAAGGAAGAGTGTGTGTCTGCTTTGTTGACTTTCAGAAAGCTTTTGACACCGTTATACATACTGGGATTAAGATAAAATTACTAACCGCTGGAGTCAGTTCCTCATTTTATAATGTGTATTGTGCATATGTGTGACAGGACAGCCTACCTGCGTTGTAGTAGGTAGTAGATATATAGCCAGTAAAAATCGACTGAGCTACAGGAATATTTCTTTAGCTCATTTGGTTAGGTGGCTGGCTGAAGTGCTAGAGGTCCCGGGTTCGATCCCCGGAGTTGATATTAGTCAATTTTGTAAGGAGATTCATGCTCTTGGCGCCCAGCAAAAAACCCACGGTGGTTAGGAGGAGCTAACCAGGGTTTGAGTGTGAGATTTGTGTGTGAGTCATACATAGCAAGTATGATGACTCTCGAGGTGGGGGAAGTGTGACAGGACAGCCTACCTGTTTTGTAGTAGGTCCTAGTAGGTAGTAGATATATAGCCAGTAAACTTATCGACTGAGCTAACGGAATATTTCTTTAGCTCAGTTAGGTGGCTGGCTGAAGTCCTAGAGGTCCCGGGTTCGATCCCCGCAGTTGACATTAGTCAATTTTGTAAGGAGATTCATGCTCTCCGGTTACATTTGGCGCCCAGCAAAAACCCACGTTGGTTACCAGGGTTTGAGTGTGAGATTTGTGTGTGAGTCATACATAGCAAGTATGATGACTCTAGAGGTGGGGGAAGTGTGACAGGAAAGCCTACCTGTTTTGTAGTAGGTAGTAGATATATAGCCAGTAAACTAATCGACTGAGCTAACGGAATATTTCTTTAGCTCAGTTAGGTGGCTGGCTGAAGTGCTAGAGGTCCTGGGTTCGATCCCCGCAGTTGACATTAGTCAATTTTGTTAGGAGATTCATGCTTTCGGCTACATATGTATGCATCGAGCAAATGTTGTGTCAAAATCCAGTCTAGGATAACAGACTTATTTTCAGCTACTCTAGGAGTGAAACAAGGGGATAATCTAAGCCCTAATCTTTTTAAGTTATTTATAAATGATCTTCCTGAATATCTAAAATATTCTATTGACCCCATTATACTTAACAATAAACCTGTTAATTGCTTGCTATATGCAGACGGTTTGGTACTCCTTTCAACGTCTGCTGCCGGATTACAAAAAGACTTGACACACTCCAGAAATACTGCAGTGATTGGTGTCTAACAGTAAATCCAAATAAAACAAGAATTCTGATTTTCAACAAACAGACAGACATATTTCTGAAAGACTAACCTATGAAAACTATACTATTGATTGTGTTAAAACATATAAATTTCTTGGTCTGCATTTTAGTGTATCGGGTTCATTTTCCTTTGCTCAAAATGAACCGTATAAACAATCTTTAAAGGCATATTTTAAGTTACAGAGGAATCTCAAGTAGTAGTACTGGTTTACATGTGTTTGATCCTGGGACTAATATATTAGTCCCAGTGTGATCACACTATCAAACCAATCCTTTTGTATGGGTCCGAAATATGGGGAACCTTCAACCCCTTTTCAGCCAAGTTTAGAAATGGAAATATTTCACTTGATAAAATCTATTCAAATTTGAAGTGTGATCGATTACATACTAAATTTTGTAAACAAACATTGGGCGTACATAAAAAGTCAGCCAACTATGGAGTTTTATCTGAGTTGGGAAGATATCCACTGTCGTTTGATATTTAAAAAAAAAAACATGTTTAATTATTTGTATAGATGAGAGAATCTTGAATTGTCATTTCCCCTTTTAAAGGACGCTTACATAACATCCAAACATCTTTTCCTATCAAATAAACCATCTTGGTATGGAAGTGTCAATTTTATTCTTGATGTAATGCCAAATATAAAGCACATATCTTTATCCCCCAGAAGTGCTACAAGTTTTAAAATTAATTTGAAAAAAACATTGAAATCAAAATTCTTGGATGAATGGCATACAGAAAAAGTGAAAAACACAGATGGGAAACTTCGAACATATGTTGTATTTAAGACTAACTTTGGAAGAGAAAAAATATTCATCTATTATAGGTAATTTTGAGCAAAGGAGAGCTTTAACCAAATTCAGAATATCTTCTCATCACTTGAGAATCGAAACAGGTCGTTATCAGGGTACCCTCCTTAATGACAGAACATGTACTAATTATACTTCTGGCATGCCGAACTTTACAGTCCGTTTTAGCATCAAAGGAACATATTATCGATACTTTCATGGGTGATTTGATACGACAATAGCAAATTGGCGTGAAGGACAATTGCCATAGAAACGACATCTCTAAACTTAATGATAAATTTTCCAGCTTGGCCATACAGTTTCAATTACAAGTTGAAAGGAAAGTTATTATCACCCAGTCTGAAATCCGGTGGTATTTAAACAATAGAATATGAACTCTCCTTTAGAAAAGATAAAAATGTCGATTTCCATGTATAGCTCGTTGTTAAGACCTGATAAAAGTTACTTATAACAAGAAAATTTATACTCTTTTATGTTCATATGATGTATCTTGATGTTGACAAATGACATCTTTTAAAAATTTTGATATTTCTTGCATATATTTAATGAAAAATGAGATTTCCCGGAATATATCTGATTCCAAAGGGTTTTGGATCTAGGCATTTCTTTACAACGGAAATTTTTAGGAAAAAATATACTTTGCAATTAAATATTTATCGATTCATTTGCAAATTTTGGACTGGGTACATGCAGTGGTTTCGACGAAATAATGTATATAAAACGACCATTTCTACCTGGTAACCGTCTAGAATCGATTTTTACTCACTAAGCACGTGGGGTCTTTGAATGGGCTTTAACTGAAGGCACGCCCTTTTCCTTGATTGAACCAATGAAATCTTGTTTTGATGATTACCCTTTGCGATCTTGGGTATAAAAGGAAAATGGCGTTGTTTCAGGACGATATAATTTTGCATAGTTACATAGAATGCGTTTTGGATCTCCGCGTTTCTTATGCAAGAATCGTCACTAAATTGACCTATAAGTAAAGTATGTTAAAAAATCTATCTGTACATATAATTTTGTCTGGGTACATGCATTTTAACACCCTATAGCAATTGATTTTGACCAGTCTTTCCGTTGAATAATTTCATCACAACAGTAAATTATGTAAGGAATTCGCATATTACCTCTTCTTGGAGGAAAGTTTAATCTCTTTTTAACTACAAAGAAAAGATCTGGGAATTGAATGACGTTTTCACTTAATATTGTATTTGTTTATTTCTTTTGAAATCTTGACATTTTGTCGATTGTTTATTTTCGTCGCCATGCTATTAATTTGTTCTGAAAAAGTTTTGAACACAGAAGAGCTTTTCTAGAAGGGAGATAATTTTATACCACTAGATTTCCCGCTGCACCGAAAAATTGGAAAACCGAACCTTTTGAACGAAAAAAGCTGGCATGGGATGTGGAGGACGAATATCATTTCTTATCTGAATGTAGAAAGTTCAGTGATGATCGTGAAAAGCTCTACAATGTTATATTCCAAAATTGTCCAAATTTTGTAACTCTAGATTTGAAGGAAAAATTGATATGGTTAATGAACACAGAGAATAAAGACATTATAAAACCTTTAAATCGTCTAATTCGTAAGGGTTATAATTACGATATTGTCGTCAAGTCATTACGTATGGCCTTCTTTGGTATTAACATTGATTTTTTGATAGGGTCTCTGGGTGTGGGGTTTTCTCACCGTTCATTGCAGATCTTATGGTGGCTTTGAGTTGTTATTACTCCCCTTTGGGGCGTTGTCTCTTTGACACATTCCCCGTTTCCCTTCTTTTTTTTATTCTAATTGCTATAAGTAAATACATATAAAAAATTGTAAATAATGTTACTCGCCAATTTACAGAAACATTGTCAGATGTGAGTCATAGATCTTGTTTGTTATTTGTTATTCTGCATCGGGCACGAGGAAATCTATGAGATTTTGAATCTTTTCATGTCCTGGATCTTGAGCAATGTCCCTTGGTGTCCAATGCAGCTTAACAAATTTTATTTTATTATTTTTTGTTCTTTTTCCTTCTTTCTTTCTTTCTTTCTCATTTATTCCTTTTTATGTTGCTTTCCTGCTTTAGACACGGGGAGGTATATGAGATCTTGAATATATTCATGTCCATAGACCTTGATCACTGTCCCTTGATGTCTGAAGCAGTTAAGTGACCTGTTGACCAAGCTCGTTTTATGTTCTCTTTATATGCCTTGTTTTTCATCTTCAGACATGAGGAGGTTTATGAGATCTTGAATTATTTTTCATGTCCATGAATTTTAAGCATCGCCCCTTGGTGTCTGATGCAGTTAAACGACCAAATAAATCATCAAATACTACCGACTAAGTCTTACAGGTCCCTCCACATCTCTAGAGTACATTAGTCAAGTAATCAACAAGATTAAAATTTAAAAAAAAAGGGCAAATGCAATTTGTACATTGTAGAAATGCTAACAGTATTATTATTATTGCTTTTTTGTATATTGTCCAATTGTGTATTAGTATTTTTGTATCAAATTATGATTGTTCAATGTAAATGCACCCCCGGGACCTAATTTGGAAATAATAAAATATTTGTACTTGTATTTGTATAGCAGGAGGGTTCAGTAATAGACCAGATTTGACTTTCTAGGACGTGTAGTGGCCAGTAATTAGCCCCAGATTGTCGAAAACAAAAAATACCTGCTGTCAGTTCACTGCTGAACAAAACAACAATCAAAACGAGAAGTGGTGCCATCCGAAATGATGGCCGTCACGTACTTCCCTGTTTGGCAAGGAAAACAGTTGTTACAGGCACTGGGTGTAATTTTTCTCCGCATCTTGGATCTCAAATTATTGATAGTCACTAAAAAGGATAAAAAGATATATAGTTGCTGGCCTGTAGAATTCTAAAACATAAGTGGTCTTAAGACTTTCGGGATTCTGGAACTTCAGTTGATGAAAATGTTTGTCCTAATTCAAATAAATTCTAAAAGTGTTGTTTGAGACTTTCAGGAAATTTACCAAAATTGAAATCAAATATGTTGGAAATCAATTGGTGAAAATGTTTGTACTAATTAAAACCATGTGACTGAAATCTTAAAGTATGATTGCTAGGCAGATTTTAAAAAAAATATATGGTCTTTGAGACTTTCTGGATCATGATTTATCAAAGTTGGAATCATATTTTAGAATTCTAAGAATTCAGAATTAGATTTTTTCCAAACACTTACCAAAAAATATTATATGCTAAATTCAGTTCACACTGAATATAAAAGTTTTTAACATTTTATCAAATTAACCAAAGTTCGACCGGAATCAAAATTACAGAGTATATGCAACAATTCTATTGCAAAATTAAATCCATAAATCCAAAAATGTAGGAGGAGTTCCACTGACAAACTCACGTAAGAAAAACCACATGTTGGGGTTTCTTGTTTGCACCAACAAGAACATCAAACACCCGAAAACTTATTGCGCATCTGCAGCATATATGCAACAATTCTATGTTGTTGTTGTAATATTTTTATTGCCAAAAAGTGACAAAAGGATTGGACAACAAGTTGTCACAACTTATTTAAAGTCATCTCCTTACATAGATATATTGTACATATAACAGCAAGGCACATTATATAAATATTGTTACAATATATAAAGAGAAACAACAAAACACAAGCAAAAAGGGTGATACTTCTTATTAATTTACAGTACTATACCATTTAATTAAAACCGCTTAGTTTGACGAATATATGTGAGGACGTACTTGAAAATTTTTTGAGTTTAAATTACCATTGTAGTCGTCGTTTCCGAACAGTAATGTTTCTATATTGAAGTCATTTGGATTTAAACTGCCAACCAATAATATTCTTTCGTTTTGGTAGAGAGGACATTCGAAAAAGTAATGGAACGCATCTTCATGTGCAGCACCACATCTACATTCTATACCAAAATGAAAACCCTAAACCCCAAAATGAGCGAGGAGTTCCACTGACAAAGTTCATCTAACGAACAGACGGACGAAACCAAAACAATATCCCCGCATTTTCTGAAGAAAAAAGTGGATATAATAAAGCAGAAACAAAAATTCCAACTTTATATCAGTGCGCAAATGATGGACAACTAACAAGATGCAACACAACAAGCGTAATCGACCTTGTATCGGCAACACATAATATTAAGTATAATGGGATAACAGTGATTTAGCTAGCGCCCGTCACTTTCGCCATTGACGAATCTTTTTTGGAAGTGGCGAATTTTTTAAGCCTGCAATTCGTCACTTGAAATTTCAAGTATTATGTCCATAATCTTTGTCACTGTAATCTAATTGTCCAAACTGCCACTTTAATTACACCTGTAATGCTAATTAAGGGGGGGGTAGACCTGGGGTAGGAGGAGATAACTCTGGATTTCAATTTTTAAATACTTACACGAACAAATAGAATCATTACAATAGGTATTATCAAAACTTTAAAATTGTAAAAAATTTTCCATACAGCAAACAAATATTAAATTTGTCAAGAAAACAGTTACTCACCATCCAGTTATTTATAATGAATGCATTTAATTCTACAGTTTTGCAATAGTGTCCAAAGATAATGAAAATATATAAAAGTCGGATTTTTTCCAAGGGAGGTAATTTAAAGCACGGATTTAGGCAATTTTATTGATTTTTACCCACTTTATTCTAAATTAAGAAAAAATGGGACGGTAGAATTTTCTAAAATTTTAATATATGTTACATATACTTGTTTTCTTTCTATTCTCAGTTTTTGGTGAAAATTAAATGACATAATTTTTTACAAGAAGTGTTTAATAGTGATAAAAAAAGAGTGAAAATTTCAGCCTATACTATTCAGAACACCCATGTATTTCAGTTCAAACTAGTTAAATTTCCTATCATCATTCATGCTTACTTTCACACATGTCTAAACTACAGAATTTTACATTTGAAATAATCTTGAATCGAATACAAATTTAATTAGAGCCGATTTTATACACCACAATCAAGTCCTGACCAGACCAAATAACATGAGGAAACAGGGTATCTTTGATGACCACTAGACATAAAACGGGACGGTAAAAATTGTTGAAAATTGCTGAAAGTCGACATGAACATGTGTACTTTCAATGCTTAAAATATTTAAAAAATTAAACGATCGGAAAATTTAATGCCTACCCAGGTCTACCCCCTTAAGGGATTAGTTAAGTTGTAAACAAACACCTACCTGTGTCTGGCCTGTTATCATTAATTACCGGTCAATCAGAGGTATGATCTGCTCACCTGTATGGCAATTAACTATCAGTTGTTTGAAATTATTAATGTTTTGAACATTTAAATCTTTCTTTCAGCAGAATTTTCATAATTAACAGGTCAAACTTCCCCTTTGAATTTTTGTTTAAAGATCACGTTTTTTTTAAGTTGGGTTATTTCCCTTTAATGGTGTCTTTAAAATGAATTTATTTTTTTTTAGAATTGAACCTATGCTGATATTTGATCTGGTAATTATAACAGAAAATTCATATTTTACCACTATTAAAGCTTAAAAAGTGTTTATAAACAACATTTGTTTGATATTTTGCAAAATAATTTCTTTTATGATACAAATCTATAGAAAGTTTAATGTGTAATAAGTTATAGAAAGTCGAACTGCATAATTTTATACAATTATACTAACATAACCTCTTTCAATCTTTGGAAAAAAAAAAAAAAAAAAAAAAAAAAAAAAAAAAAAAAAAAAAAAAAAAAAAAAAAAAAGAGAAGTATGATGGCACTACTAATACATGAATAAATAAAACTCAAATACATAGCTAAAGTTCTGTAAATGTAATAGGAACCTGAAAGAGCATTATAAATTTGGAACAATGATGTGCATATTTAAATACAACCAAATACAGAAAAATTATAAATCATAAAATTAGTATCTCATACTACACATTGCGCTGCGAAATTTATTCGCAAAAGTGACTAATGGTCTCAAAATCCTAGCTAAATCCCTGTAATAACACGGGCTCTGTAGCTTTCAGATAGTCCGGACCCCATCTATATGAAGCCCGGAGCCCAGTAAGTGGATCCTGGAGCCTTATTGTGGAAGCCCGGCGCCCATTGAGTGGATTCAGGAGCCCTAGTGTTGAAGCCCAGGGTCTCTATTGTTGGAGCCAAAATTCATCATGTGGGAGTCCAGTCGTGGATCCAGACTTTCTGCTTAGAGGGCCCAACCCATAATATTTACAATTAAAACACCAGGAATTTTAAAATGTTTTCCAACCTAAGAGGAGGCCCGACCTCATCCACCACCGGAGCCCGGAGTCCCACGTTCAAAAAAGATTCACGGGAGTCTGGATCCTGTGTTATTACCTACGTATAAATTGAAAGAATGTACGATACTAGCTCATGAAAATGTAAGATCAGATTACCTCTGTTACTTAAACAGAACAAGATGTTTGCAAAGTACATGACAAAGAGAGTATGACAACTAAAGAAAGTAAACTGGACAGAGTGGAGAGAAAAATCCGACATAAACATCGCTACATGGCTAGAAAATAAACCACCAGAGGATGAATTATACCTATTATATCAGTCTTTTAAAGAAACAATAGATGCACAAACTATGGGCATTAAAGGAAAAATCTGGCAATGGATAAACAACTTCCTTGACGATTTTAAGGGCCTACATCAGACCACCACAAGGTTCTGTACTATAGCATCAACACTTTTTAACATACATGTATTCATCAGTGACCTCCTCATGCAGTGACATCACAGAGGCGAAACAAATTTTGCAGATGACGACACCATATGAGATTCAGACCCCGAAGATAAATAAACAACACCTAAAACAACAGTGGAAGAAAACATGACCAAAGTCATACAGTGGACCAGAAAGTGGCGAATAAACATCATCCTATGAAAATAAAGCCATGTGCGTTTGCAAAGACAAAAATAGAAGAAGACCAAATACGAATGACAGCACAGGGCACAAAAAAAATCAAATTAAAATCCAACACCAGAATTACTTGGGGTGATACTGGGCGAGAATATAACCTTCGGCAGTCACTATAGACACAATAGAAAGAAAAGCCAATAGACACTTATCGATACTTAGGGGGAATAAGCATGTAAGCAGAATAAGCGCAGAAAAGATGACAATATATAACTTCTTGATAAGACCAGTCATTAAATACAGCTGTCTAGTCTTTCAAAAAACTAACACCAAGGAATTGCATAAACTTGACAAAATCCAAAGAAAACCCTCACTCTTTGTCTAGATGTACTATCCACAAAATTCAGAGAAGCATTAGAGATCTAAGCAAGCATAATACCTCTGAACCTACACATCGAAGATATAAGTATAAAAGAAATAGAAAAAAAAATATACGGCCAAAGTCAGCAGTTGAACCAATAAAAAATCATCTCTTGAAATATCAGTTACTAAGAAAGAGAAATTTGACAATACACCTACACAATGTGGGGGAGAAATTTGACAGAACACCTACACAATGTGGGAAAGCATTAGATCAAACACGGGATATGAACAGAGAAACTGGATTTACCATAATTCGAATAGAAACAGAATTTGCTTATAGAATAGGGGGGATATCCAGATCGACATATTGGGACATGCTAAGAAGTTCCAAATCCAAGAAAACAGAGCAGACAGCATAATGCAAGGAAGAAATTGAAAGCATGCTCAGTGACACCAGTGGTGACCAGGCCATAGCATATACAGATGGGTCGTGCCAAGGAAACCATATGGACCATGTGGAGCAGCTATAGGTGCTATTATTAACTCTGAACATCTTAAACAAGCAGTAAGGCTGCACAAACCAGTAGCCAAGAGAGGTTTGAGAGTGAGACACATTTCCTACTAGAAACTCTATGAGAAAGAACATCCAAATACCTTTAAATTGCACTCTAATGAGTCTTCATTGGTCCAATTTTTTGCGATTTTATACATTTTGTCTTGTATATAAAAACGATTTGAGACAGAGGTCAAGTGTAAACTGGAAACTTGAATATTCAGTATGTCGATCAAGGACTACATTTTCTTAATCTTATCTTTTGAAACCAGTAGGCTAATTGGGAACTAACTTGTGTACAATAGTCCTTACTTGGCCAATTTTAAAAATGTGTCCGACAAGTCGGCATTACTTCCAAGATGGCTGCCAGTGAGGAACATAGTTTAACGATCTTCTCTACTAAAATTACTCGTCCAGGTGAGCCTGGCGACAGGTGTACCATATCAAGTAATTTGATTATTGGAAGCTTGTTATTTTTCATGGACCAGTTCATTAAAACATCTTGCTTTTCATAAAACCAATTAATGAATTAAATACAAAATGTTCCAATTAGGAAATGGGGTAAATGTCCCATCTCCAGGTTAAAATGACACAAAATAAAGCATACAGTACGGTCTTCAACCTGGTGCGTAGCAATAGTCTGACGGTTCAATAGTCCGACAGTTCGATAGTCCGACGGTTCGATAGTCGGATGGATTGAAAACTCATTGCATAAGTACTTTGGTTGTAAGCTATCGTTGGCTAAACACTAACGAATTTTATTTTACTTATAACCATAATATATGTCAGAACTTTCCCTCCACGAATCAAGCTGTAGCCATTTTTCATTGGAATTTCTAAGTGACAACCTTTATTATGTTACAATCAAAAGAAATTTGCACTTTCACAGAAGTAAGGAAGTAGGATATGTGGACTTTTCACCTCACAAGATATGACATCACCGGGAGTGACGTCAACGGAAAATGACGTAACAGAATATCACGTGACCGAAACATGGTTGCAAATGAACCACAAGAAACCCATTTAATGCCATTGGCGGACATTTGACTGGAAATGACGTCGTAGATCAACACTTGCTATGGACTATGCTGATATTGCGCATGTACGACCAAAGTAGGCGTATATTTGCCATTTGTCTCCATTTCGATCGAACATAACGTGAAGGATTATCACACGACCCCGTAGTCTTGAAGAAAGCCACTGGAGAATCGGAACATCCCCGAATGTTATCATTCGAACCACTCAGACTGATCGTTCTCACTGATTAATTCTAAGTTTTGATAGCTTTTGTTGTATATTGTTTTGTAAGGGTTTCATCAAATCCATCCAAGTCTGTTATTTTGGTGACAAATTACTTGCAATATCCGCGCTTTCCAGAGATCTTCTTCACTAATGTAAGAGGAGATAATTAACTCGTTTCCTTAATCTATTGCAATACATCTGCAATTTTTCCGAGGAGGTATCTCGTGTTTGTGTACGAAATTTTGTCACATTTTATCTGCAGGTTTATTGCGAATTTATTTATGTTTATGAGTTGCTCACGAGTTACTCATCAGAATGCTAAAATGCTCATGAGTTGTTCACAATTATGTTCGTGTGCTCATTTCACTATTCGACGTTGGTAGGATGATACATTATTGTACTGGTGAGAGTGTTGGGGCATTATGATCGATAGCAATTAGGCATATTTTTATTTTTTAATCTGAAGAAAATGCAAAATTACACATGATGAGCAGAAAATTTATTTTATGATGTACACGTGCTTCAAGGAGTAACCCCTCATTAGCAACATTTGACAGCATTTGAATTATATAAAATATGTAAAGCCATAATTCAAAAATAGTAAGAAAGAAGTACTCATTACCAAAAATATCGTAAAAAGGGGGGGCAAATCCAGTACCAAAATCACATCAATGTCCAATTAGTTTTCTGTGTTCCATTTTGGTTCCTCAGTCACATGTATGTTCTTTCTCTATAGTACTGGGTCTGCAGGCATTCCCATACCCATCCATTTCAGTTTTGGGTTTCTGTCTTCAAATACTGATATAAACTTATTCAGTTCTATCCATTCATAAGGTGTCATGGTAACATCTGTATGAGGCTTCGTTTTGCTATTTATTCCTCATTTTTCTATATCAAAAATTATAATATCAGAATATCGAATTTCTGATATCAGAATTCAATATTTTTTTATATAAGAAAATATTTCTTAATACAAAAATATTCAAATTTCTGATGTCAAGAATCAGATTTAATGTCAGATCTCAGAAAATATTTTATATGAAAAACACGTGATGAAAAATAAAGAACAAATAGCAAAATGGTGTCTCATCCATTTGACCTTGTAGGAAACAAAGTTCATTCTCTGTTAGGAAAGAAATACTTTCTCACTCAAATCGTTGACTGAGGCGTTTTGATGATTACGTACGTAGATATCTTGTAAGAATAATATTCCCAGGTTCTTTATTTTTCACATTCTGATCAAGTCGCCCTCTGTATCTATAACATCAGGAATGACTCCCACTCACTGGGATAAGCATAAGACGACACACACTTTCGTAGGAACGATATGGGTTTCCCAAAACATCAGATTCACTATTCAAAATTCCATTTCATTCTTCCTCCTTCTAATGGCATCTTCGAGGGTCAGCATTGTTTAGATTGCCCTAGATGAAGTGATTTAGTTTGGCTTTTGCCATGGCTTTCTGGACGATATCAGTTTATTCCTTGCTTGCTATGCAAGGCTTCCTCTGCTCTGTCTTTTTTATTTCCTAAAGTTATCTCGATGGCTCTGATTTGTTGTTAAAAGAGGATACCTTGTGATTGGTCCATTTTAGGTACAGCTTCAATCCATTTTTTGCTGGTTAATTCTTCTCTCCTCTCCATCTTCAAACATGGCTAGTATGATCTACTTGTATATCTCAAGACTGTCAACGGTTATTGGACATACTAATAACTGTATCGGTGCGTGTTTATACAGGAACGCTATTGGTTATGACTGTCATTGGTCGGTTTATATTCAAAAAGATGTTTATTTTGTTAGATTTACTGCAATCCGATTGGTCAGTGGTGTGTACATTTTCGATCTTCAATGCTGTTTCATTCCCTTCACACTACTCAAGGTATTTTGCTGTGTCTTTTCCATATCATGCCATTGAATTTATTATAAACTAACTTAAAGTTACAAAATATACTAGACTGAATGCTTAAGGGATAGTCTGAGTACAAGAAAAACTCAAAACAAAAGAACATCTTCAATTTGTTTTGCTCCGAAAAAAATAGATTTGCCTTCACGTTTAAGTAATTTCTTTAATACTTATCTTATGTAGTTCTATCTGAAATTCGATCTGACTCTACTATTTTAATATCACCTATAAGTAGCACAATACTATTTACTTGTAACTGTTTAGTTGCTCACAAGACTATGCTCACGTGTTCGTGGTAATAATAATGGTAGTGAATAGCTAACGTGTTCATTTCATTCATTTGTGGTAATAATGGTAGCGAAAAGCTAGGTTGTGGCGAGTGGTAATGTTGTAAGTTTGCAACAGGGCCTATGGAGAACATTCACGAGCGTGCATGTACGAGCATACCGGAAGTTTACCACTGTACCTGTGCTATTTATAAATAAATAAATCCAAATCGAAAGTAGTTTCTTATTAGTGCAATGAACACCAATGCCATTAATTTGACGAATTAAATAGTAATAAATATTTACATACGATAAAATGAAGTGATTTATATAATTATTTCGTGTTTTTATGATTATCATCATTTATTAATGGTTTAATCACGGAACATTATTGCAGACATCATCTATAGACTGATGTACATACTTAAAATAAATAAAAATAAACAATTTTAATTAATTTCAATGTGAAGGAGGAGATTGATTTGTACTATTGCATAAAAGTTCACTTCTTTTCTGTATTTTGGTAAATATCTAAGTTCTGGAGCATAACTCTCATGGAAAAGGGACGATATGAACATCTACAAATTATTTTGCAATTTCTATAAAAAGTTTTATAAGATATGTTCCAGAGAAGTTGTGTTGATAATAAAACTGTTTCAATAATGTCTAAAGCTAATTTAAGGCGAAATGTACATAATTAACTACTCCAACGATTTTTTTTAATTTCGTATGCAAATAGTACTTTGCAATATACCACAGAAAATCGAAAAAAATGGGGGTCAACGTTTTAGTTTTCGAGATGTAACTATTTGAAGATTAATGCATTACAAAGGATATATAATAGGGGAAAATCGTAAACATTGAATTGTACATTTACTTAAATCGTGCTTGCAAATTTATTTATGCAACATTTTTTTTTGTTGAAAATTTGATATTTTGTTCAAAAACTAATTTCGAATGCATTGATGTAAAGAAAGTGCTCGTTTTCAAGATACATAAAAATCGGTTGAAAAACGACTTCACAATATATGGAATACATAGGGAAAATATCGGGGTGTCGAATAATTACTTCCACTGACTGTATATCGCTTTGAATGATGGATTTTTTTTTATAAAATGCGTTTCTCTGGCGACGTTACTGAAGACGCACTAACGATTAAACGATTATCAATGGGGGGGGGGGGGGGNGTTTGCTTACTTCAGTAGACTGTTGTCGTTATTTTATAAACACCAACATTTATTTGGAAACCGAATACAAATTAGACTTAACAGATCTTCTGATGTGATTGCCGCAAATAATTGTTGTATTACAAGAAATTTTAGTTCGATTATTATTTTTACCGTATTTATTAATTATATTTATAATTTTCGAATCGTTCGAACATATCTTTTTGCGCCTTGCTGTTGTATCAAACATAAGATTTTTAAAAATAGAAGTAAACACATTGCACTAATTTATTTAAAATTGGAATAATGACAAACAGCCTCTTTGCCGGAAGACGATGGCCATTTAGCCTTGAATTTTGTTCCTATGTTGGACCATTTTCAAAATAAGCCCAAATATCGTCTAAAATCGTGTAAGGTGGTCTATGATGTGCTTCCTTTGAAATAAATATAAGATAAGATAAAATTCGATACTTTAGTGGAGCGGGCCTTTTCGGGATGTCGGGATTATATCTTTTTAAGCCCGGGATTTCGGGAAATATATTCACCATGGACCGGGATTTCATCAGTCTTTAAGTTTCTTTGCAGGTCGGAATTTAGAAAAAATTAATGTCGTGATTCCAGGATGAGACCCCTCCGCCCCGCAATTCGATACTAGATTCAAAATACCTTTGGAATCCATTTGGGGGGGGGGCGGACATAGTAAAGAGAGAAAGGAAATAGGGGCGAGATAAAGGAGAACGAATGGGACGGGAGTAAGGAGAAAGGCACCTACCTGTTCACCACCTCAAATTTACATTAACTTCGGTACTAAATTAAATACAACTTTGATAGTAAATACTGATTGGCACAAAATTAAGAATGACGGTAATTTCCGAAATACATTGACTTTAATTTCCGATCTGAATTACTAATTAAACTAACAGTAATTTCCTTACTAGATTCCAGTATTTTGGTACAGATTGGTACAGAAGAGGGGGGGGGGGGGCTGGTAAGACCATTTTTGGGACGCCGGGATTGACCAATCGTTTCTTCGGGATATCGAATGGCCCTTTTTAAGGCCGTGAAATCGGGGATGAGAATGTCATCGGGACAAGGAAAAGAGTCATTTTTAGACTCGGGAAGTCTGGATTTAATGGTAATTTTAGCAACAGGACTGGCAAAAATTTGTTTTTTTTTTAAATATAATCTTCCGGGGTCGGCACTTTTCGCAAAAAAGGTCCGGGAAATCGGGGATGAAAATGTCATCGGGACAAGGAAAAATTTCATTTTTAGACTTTGGAAGTCTGGATTTAATGGTAATTTCAGCAACAGGACTGGCAAAAATTTGTGTTTTTTTTAAATACAATCTTCCGGGGTCGGCACTTTTCGTAAAAAAGTCCGGGAAATCGGGGATGAAAATGTCATCGGGACAAGGAAAAGGGTCATTTTTAGACTCGGGAAGCCTGGATTTAATGGTAATTTTAGCAACAGGACTGGCAAAAATTTGTTTTTTTAAATACAATCTGCCGGGGTCGGCACTATTCGCAAAAAAGGTCCGGGAAATCGGGATTTGCCCAATTTAATGAAGGGAAATCGGGGTAACCCCCCCCCCCCAAAATACAAAAACAAAAACAAACAAAAAAAGACCCCCCCAAAAAAACAACAAAAAACAAACAAAACAAACAAAACAAACAAAACAAAACAAAACAAAATGTACGGTAGTTATACAGTACTAAAATTACGGAAACTTCAGTGTGACTGTAACTTCGGTACGAAATATGCAAAACTTCGATTCTTAACTTACAGTATTTTTTTACTTTTGGTATTAAATTAACCGTAACATCGGTAGAACATGCTAAATTTATAGAAACTTCTGTACAAAATTTTCAAAAACAATATATGGTACTTAAATTACAGGACGGTTTAAGTACTAAATTGAACAGGATTGCCCGAAATGAATTGACAGTATTTACAGTAATTTCCAAACTGAATTTACAATAACTCCGGCGTTTGAATTATTAGAATTACAGTAACTTAGGTAATAAATTTATAGTAATTTCGATATTTATTGATACATTCATTTTTTCCTTGTATTTCTATTTTTTATATTTGTTTTTTTTTTGTCTCGCCCGCGACGAAAGTCGCGAAAGCGAGACATAGGCGTGCAAAGTATGACGGCGACGGCGACGGCGACGGCGGTGTAAACTCAAGTTTTAATACAGAAGCCATTGATGTAGGAACTTTATATTTGGTCCATATGTAGCTTACGGCGAACCCTATCTGTCGGACCCAAAATCATGTGACCTTGACCTATATTTCGCGGTCCAGTGACCAGGTTAAGTTTTTTTTGCTTAAGTCTATTTCTCAATAACTAGAAGCTAGAAGTCAATGATATTTGGTATATAGCTTGGTCTTGGTTAGTACATGTCCGTCTGCCATATGGCTTTTGACCTTGACCTCAATTTCACGGTCCAGTGACCAGGTTAAGTTTTTTTGCTTAAGT
>MJUU01015984.1:0-15501 GCA_002080025.1 Modiolus philippinarum | reverse complement strand
TATTTCTGTCTTTGAATGCACCTCATAAACCAGTCTCTGCACCAACTACATCTAGTTGGATATTTAAAACGGTTCAAATGGCATACACAGATAAGAATTTTAAAGTAAGGGCTCATTCAACCAGGGCGATAGCACGAAGTTGGGCTCTATACAATGGGGCATCAACTAAAGCCATCATTGAAGCCGCAGATTGGGCAACAGAGTCTACTTTTGTGAAACATTATTTAAGAGATTTAGATTCACATAAGTATTTACAGTAGAAGTTTAGTATTAAACATTATTTATGTCTTTTTACAGAATGAAGACTAGTTATTTGCATGCTGTTTTTATTTGGTGGAAGCATTTTAGTTGTACAGGATTGGTGTTTTCAATGAACAGTTTATTTTTGAACTGCATACATGTATGTATATACATCACAGATTTTTCAATATTGAAAAAAAGAAAAAAAAAAGAAAATTAAATATATGCTGAAAAGAAAATGGTATGGATGTCTTCGATGGAAGAAATTTATCCAGCCTCCAGGAATACTGCTTGTTAATCAGTAAGTATTCTATATTAAATATTAAGTTAATGTGGTAAGTATAATGTACAAAATTAATATAAAATATAATTTTTTGAATCTCAAGAAGAGATTTTATATTAATTTTATAAGTACATTATACTTACCACAGACCACCTCCACTCCAAATAAATTTCTTTTGTTTCACAGAAAATATTTGGAGCGCCAAAATTTTAGACTGGCGCGAATTAGATACAGGTATATAAATTACGTATACAGGTATTCTAGTCAAATGACCAAGTGAGTTGTGTACATCACGTGATGTTTATTTTTAGTTCAACTCACTAATTATGCGATTGAGACACATATAACGCGAACATATTCTATATTAAATATTAAGTTAATGTGGTAAGTATAATGTACTTATAAAATTAATATAAAATCTCTTCTTGAGATTCAAAAAATTATATTTCTATTTTGTTTTAAAAAGGGATCAATTTATTAGTTATACTAGACTACTATATCTTGTTCTTTAATTAATAACACTGTTTTAATGCATTAGGCAAATTTACTGTTATTTTAAAATCTGTCCATTCTTTTAAAACTGAAAATTAATTTGTCTAATTTTTGTCCTGTTTTCACATTTCCTGAATGATTGAAGAAATTCATTTTTCTAATTTCCATCCAGTTTTCACATTTCCTGAACGGTGTGGAAACATTTGTTCTCCTCTCTAGAGAGGAGAACAAGTTTCATGACATTTCCCACCAAATTTATCCGGAATACAATCCTTGGTGTTTTTTTATCTAGTCATTAAAGAGATTAGCAAAACAGTTTTCACAACTTAAACATGCTAATTTTGAAATTTCTCACATCTCGTTAAATAAATTTTCAAATGTTTAAATGCTTGGCAAGCCTCACTGTAAAACATTTGCAAAATTTATTTAACTCGATGTGAGAAATTTCATAATCACCTAGTTCTCGTATTTCTCTAATTCTTATGCTGTTCTCGTCAATTTCATTATATAAGAGATCAAGGCGTTCTCCAACATGTGAATAAATTGATCTTGCAATTTCATTAGATATTGAAAAGGTCAAGAACTTTTCTTCAAATAGCAAAATATACCTTAAGTAAATTTATTTTGAGTATAAATCAATAAGAAAAGTATTTACTCAAAGCATACGTTGTTTATTTATCTTGAATCACCAATAATCAATTTGCCTTTTTTATTTCCATGCAATGTAAATTTCATATACGGTGATGTCACAGTATTGATTGTAGAGGCCCACAATGTGGCAGAAACTAAAACACATGAAAATGTCATTAATTTTAAAATAAGACAAATAAAATCTATCATTTGCAAGACATTGATTATTATATTTCTACTGTCTCAAGGGTTAAACATATAAGTTTAACCCTTTCGACAGTAGAATTATGATAATCAAGGACTTGAAAGGATAGATACTATATTTCTGCTCTGTAAAGAGAAAGTTGTTCTCAGACATTGATTGATTGAAATTCAATTATGACGTCAAATTAGTTTGCTGTTCTCTGATGCCATGTCCAAACAACACATTTATTTGTGATCAGAAAAAAAATTAAATTTTCAAATTTTTAAAAAGCACGGCTTGGTTATTATAAGATCCATACTTACAATAGCCACATGCACCTTTGGAGGATGGCTCACAGATTAATCTAGCTGTATACCATATTAAGGCAACCATCTATATTAGTTAATGACTTACTGTGGATTTGTTTCTTCCTCTCCCTCATTATCAGAGGACACTCCCTTCATAATGTTATCTCTGTTTTCGTCAACACTAGAGGCCCGTGATGTTCTGTGGATGGATTCCTCTGTACGAGGTCTGTCATACAAATACTCATGGACATTAGGAATTCGTTCTAAAATCTCTCGTCTTCTGTTCAGAGTTCTGTTTGCAGGAGGCAAAGTATTTTGTGATTCTAAAAATAAAAATATCATATTCTCAATCTAAAATGATTAGCAAAGTATAACAATAAAGTCTAAAACACAACTTATATATAAGTTGAATATCTTATATTTTTTAAATGACAATCAAAAACTGATTGAGAAACTGAAAATTCATTTACAAAACTTAAAATTATAAATTTTAGATTCCAGATTCATATACATCTTTTTAAGGAATCTAACAGACTTCAGAGAATGCAGTGAAAAATAAAATCAAACACTGGTAAAAATTAGCCACTAATTAAATTATTCCGACCCAATGGGGAGATTTCATGTTTTGGACAAAGATTGTTAAATCTGAGATAACTGCAAACCTACCAAAGGTTGTGTGAAATTTATTGTTCTACAGCATTCCATTTTATTTTTCACTACATTACCTCTTAAGTAAAATAAATTTGACTCAATTTGTCTGTTTACTCTGGGAGTTGTGTCACTATTTAAAACATCTCAAGATCTGGACTGTTTAGTTTTTCCTCAAGTTTTCTATAAATTTCTCTTATACAACAATTAACACTTAATACTTGATAATAAGTACTAAATATGCTTGAAGTTGTGTTCACCAATTTGCACTCTCAAAACACTTCATTCCTTAATAAGGGAGAATAATTTTCAGATGTTTGGGTTTGTCATTTCATATTTTAGAAGGTTGGCTACTCATTGTTTCAGTATTTCTGTCAGAATTTTGGACTCCTCTGGTTTTATCCATTTAAAAGCATAATGATTTTTTTGCCAGCGGATCTCTATTTTATATTTATTATGCCATTTTTACACATTTATGAGCTTTCTGAGGAAATTTCATCAAATAATATTTATTCTATCACATTCATTCATGGTGAAAGTTTGGTTATGATAATTCAAAGAACAAGAGTTGTCAGAAAACCACATAGCTTGCCTGGGATAAGAGTGACCTCAATGCACAATAAATTTGAAAGTTGTAGAAAGGTACCATCAGAAAGCTCTCATTACAAGAAAGTCACATATCAAATATAATCACCCTACCACTAAACAACTTAATTCTAGAAAAAAGGATAGTTTTTTTTAAAAACTGCCCTCAGTGCAAGGTCAAGGTCAAAATGTACAAAAATGGTACCACTAGAAAGCTCTCATCATAAGGAAGTTACATACCAAATATGAACACCCTACCAATAAACAACTTAATTCTAGAAGAAAGGTTAAAGATTTTTAAAAGTAGATATCAGGGCAAGGTCAAGGTCAAAATGTCTACAAATATGATACCACCAGAAAGCTCTCATCACAAGAAAGTCACTTACCAAATATGAACACCCTACCACTAAATAACTTAATTCTAGAAGCAACATTAAAGTTTTTTAAAAAAAAATGCCCTTGGGGCAAGGTCAAGGTCAAAATGTCTACAAATATGGTACCACTAGAAAGCTCTCATCATAAGGAAGTTACATACCAAATATAAACAACCTACCACTAAAAGCCTACCTTCTAAAGGCAAGGTTAAAGCTTTTCAAAAATTGCCCTAAGGGCAAGGTCAAGGTCAAAATGTCTACAAATATGGTACCACCAGAAAGCTCTCATCATAAGGAACTTACATACCAAATATAAACACCCTACCACTAAAAGCCTACCTTCTAGAGGCAAGGTTAAAGTTTTTTCAAAAATTGCCCTCAGGACAAGGTCAATGTCAAAATGTCTACAAGTATGGTACCAGAAGAAAGATCTCATCATAAGGAAGTTCAACATACCAAATATGAACACCCTAGCTCTTCAGGTATCAATTTCACAAGCCAGGTTAAAGTTTTGCTGACGCCGACGACGCCGGTGATATGACAATAGCTCTCCGGACATTTGTCCTGGCGAGCTAAAAATCAGCGGAGTTCCGTTTCCTCATCAAATTCTTAATCACAGATATCTCAAAATGAGATCATGAACCTATTTATAAATAAATAAAAAGTCACTCTTATCTGAAATTTGATTTATTTTCAAATTGAGTAGCACACCTCCTTAAATGATGTGCAAAATATAGTTTTCAGCAATATTATACAATTATGGCCTGCTGGTGAGGAAAACATCAAGATTTGTAAACCTGAGGAGGATTGTTTTCAAAGAGCTCTGCCCGAGTTAAACAATCCCTCCAAAGTTGACAAATCTGGATGTTTCATGTAAACAGAGGGCAATAATTGTTTTATTATATTTTTAAACACTTCAGTTTCATTACGGTATCAGTTGTATTATAGTTTGAATTTTGCAAAGGAGGCTTATATATTCTGCTAGTTCTTTTTAGAACCAGCAGCGTTGTTATTCGTTCTGATGTCCCATCCGGGTTGTTCAGTGGGAAACAATCAGGTTGTTCCCGCTGTGATGTGGTATCTAGGTTGTTTGCCAAAACATGTGATTTATTTTTAAGTCATATGATTTCTTTCATCCAATCAAGTCTTCTCTTGTTTAGTAAAATATAATAATATATTTGTATGCTTATCACCCTTTATTAAGATCTGAAAATTCTTCAAAATTTAAGTAGCTCATGTCGTCATGAGAACGATCCATCATATCAACAGCTATAAATATCTATACTTACGTGAGACAATACCTCTACATTTTTCTATTGTTGTTCCCTTTACATTGACAGTATTCAATGGCTTCAATCTAAAATATAGAGCAAAATTGTCAAACAAAATTTATAATATGCCCTTGCACTTGTCAAACAAATTCCTAAAGAAACTGACAGATAGAGAGTACATATAAATAGGTAAACTCTTGTTTAAATACATTTTCAAACGTCGAAAAACTCAACAAGCCTTGGTTTCAAACATTTGAAAAATTTATGTAACTGGTATGAGATATTTCATTATCAACTTAGTTCTCATTGTAGAAACTATATAGATCAGGAAAAAACCTTTAATATCTATTATAGATTTTGTTCATGCTTTGCATGGTTTTTAAAATCATTAAATTGTTTACATATAAAAAATTGTGGTCACCATTGAAATAAGAGAGATATACTGCTAAACAGTTATTCCTCTACATATAAAAACTATTTTATCAAATTATCTCCCTTGCATTATTTCTGTCTTACTTTAAATCCCTCAACAGATTTACAGCTTGTGTATTTTGGTTTGTATTTTTTAATGAGAATGTTGTAAAAGGGAGATAAGCAACAAAGATTTCAAATACTTGAAACTCTCTTGATATTTTATGATTATTTTGTTAACTTTCTTAATGTATGAAACCTAAATGAACAAATGTTAGACCTAAATGGTGGAATAATACCTTGGCGACACCTAATTTGTTACAATTAAGATACATGTATCATGATGGATGAAGTAACAATTAAGATATGATGGATGAAGTAAACTGGAACAGAAAATGCTAATAATCAGAAACACTCCTATTCAATATTGTTTTCTTTCTTAATTTCCATATTTTGTTTGTTGCACTTGGTTTGTCTGTTTTAATATGTCTGACACTACATAATGAATATTGAAAATGAACTCTACATATTAACACAAACTTATATACCTGTGTGAATGAAAAAAATGATCGTTTATGTATAAAAACCTGGGTGGATGAAGGTGCTTAAATGTATATATGTAATTATTGTATATTCTATATATACATATATATAATGTGCAGTATACAGATATATATGTTGTATATATTCTACATTATCTATACAAACATATAAATTAACATAAAATCTAAAAAGTTTTAATAGATTGGAAAAAAAAACTGTTCTTCTTGTTTTTTTTTAAAGGAATGTATAATTTTCTTTTGCTTATAAGTTTGCTAAATTTTATCAAATGCAGTGGTAATATTTGTTTAAGATAAATAGCCATTTTAACTATCACAGGGTAGAGGATTTTTTTTTCTATGATCGCCTAAATTTGCCTTGGAAACAGTATTTTTTAATCAAAATTATAGGAACAGATATACCGTAGTGAAAAATAGTTACAGAGGAATTTACTTCATTCTACTTATGTCTTGCACAATTATTTGACCTATTCTGTGATATGTATTGATATTCAACAAAATTGTGCTAATCTGTCTTCATGACACAAAATTGTCATCTTTATAGGGTCTGTAAGTCTCGTCATGTGACACCGAGAAATCACGATAAAATTGTAATTTGAAAACGTTTCCCGCCAAAATATGACGTTGCACGATTATGACGTTCAGTTTTTTTGCTTTAAACGTCATATGTTTTTGTTTAAAATGCAACTTCCGGGTACAAGTTTTAGTCCCGGAAGTACCAAAATGAAACAAGACTTACAGACCCTATTGTTCAAAGATTGAAGTTGAGCCAATTTTACCTTGTGTACTGTATAAAGTGCATCAACTAATGATATATGAACTTTATAAACATTACTTAAATACACATTTCAGCTCTATATTGCTCCTGAAATTTGGTCAAGTACTCAATAATGCTTGTAAAGTGATTTACAACTAAAGCAATTAATAAAGTAAAATGAAATGCCAACATCACTGATAATTTAACCATAACATAACTCAAAACTAGAAAAACTGTGAGTAAATATCCCGCTCCTCCATTTGATTCCAGAAGTCAAAAATAGTAATGGTGCATTACATAATACCTCGCCATGTTTCACAAATTTCTAAGTTAAAAGGGGCATAACTCCAGAACTATGTGTACCCCTGTACCAAAAATTATACTTGGACTGTGTTTTGTGGTAAACAATTTACATGCGAAGTTTGAAGACAGTATGCTATTTCTTTCACAAATTATGAATACAAAACCCTAAAATTCGCAAAATTTCAAAGTTTCAAGGGGCATAACTCCAGAACCCCTTGGACCTCTGAACCCAAAATTAAACTTGACCTGAGTTTTGTGGCAATCAACTTACATACAAAGTTTGAAGACCTTGTGTTATTATGTTCACAAGTTATCAGTTGGAAACCCTAAAATTTGCAAAATACCAAAGTTTCAAGGGGCATATCTCAAAACCCCTTGGACCTCTGAACCCAAATCGAACTTGATCTGAGTTTTGTGGTAAACAACCTGCATACCAAGTTTGACGACCTTGTGATAAATCGTTCACAAGTTATCATTTGGAAACCTTCGGGGGACAGACGGACGGACGGATAGACACATGACTGACGGTTTCACATAATACCTCACCACTTTGTCTGGCCGGGTATAAAAAATCAAGAACGAAAAAAAAAATAAAATTTTTTTACATACATAGCTGCATGGTGCACAATAGGAATATACACTGAACATTCTGTGAAAGTTTCATTGAATTTCATCCAGTGGTTTAGGAGGAGTTGTTGCCACAAAGTGCTTACCCCCTATGATGGATGGAATAATGAATGGACTGATGGACAAAGGAACTGACGAATGAGTACCATCATCACTATATACTGTGCCACTAAAGCAGGGGTATAAAAATTATGCTTTGTACTCTTATCAAACTTTTCTCATTCAAAATGCATTGTATGCCACTTATGTATTACCCAACACCAGATCTGATATATCAAATTGATACAACAGATACCATGCAACCTTCCTATATTTGAAATATGCAAAAGTGCATGCAAACATGCATAACATAGGAAATATCTTACATATAATTATCTCTGTAATTCAATCAAATTCATATTAATTTTGTATGTTTTTCATATTAATTATCAAAATTACCATAGATAAATCTCATTTATATTGATCCTACCCTATATATTGTTACTGTTTAATTCACCACTGTACTACATACTAGGTTCTAATCTATGATTTAAATGTGATATGGAAAAATTAAGCAGAAGGAACATTTTTCCAATATATGTTTTCACTAAAAAATTTTACATCACAATTAATGTCAAACAGACAGTGCAGCAGTGATATCAATCAGGGAAAAGCTTTTGAGTGGAATCCATCGCAGCAGATCATGTTTACCCTTCCAGAGCACCTGATGATACCTCTAGTTCTTAGTGAGGGTTCATGCACAGGGCCTTGTTACTAATTAGAAAATTTTACTATCCATGCATATACACTAACGGATAGTAAAATTTTCTAATTAGTAACAAGGCGCTGTGGTTCATGCACTGCTTGTATTTGTGAGTTACTCGTTAGTTCAATCATTTTAACATTTTGAGATAAATCAGAATCAGATTAGTAATAGTAAAATAACATTAGATTTTAAATTATTATTAATGTTGTTAGTAATTCTACCAAAAATTAAAACTAGGAAACACATGTAGCTAGTATGACAAACAGCCATTAAAGTATAGTTTTTCCACTTACTTTCCCTTCAGCAGCTTTCCATGAGGTTTTACCTTCTGTTCAACTGGTTCCCTTGCCAAAATCTTACCAAAAGGGAATGTAGCAAAAGCAGTAAGTTCCTTCAGGTCTTGTGCAGGGGAGGATGATCTGTCCTAAAACCAAAAATTTTAACATATGTTAATATTTCCATAAAGTGCATACAAATCTTTTTGTCTGCTTAATAATTTTTCTGCATGATAATATGGTTAAACAGGTAATGTATGTGTTTATAGTGAAGTTAAAGCTGCTTGCAAATTACAATTCCTGAAGTTGATATCCAAACTTTGTATAGCAGCAATAAATGAACAGAAATTCTCGTCAAATGACACCCTAAACTTATGCAGGAAACTGAACTTCACTACCATCAGCCTTAAACAACACAGTATTTCTCTTTTGAGTTGTTCAGATTTTTTTTTTTTAATTTGCACTGTTAAATTAGTTTGACGATTGTTTTAATGGGTAAAATAAAGGATAACACTCCTTAACTGTTACAAGTATGTTACATGTATTGCATGTTTTATAAGGATACTTGGATACACAGAAACAACTGTACCAGTATTATGAAAGTCTGATTGCCACTTTCCAAAACCATTCTAAGTTCTTGGAAGATAACATGTATATATTTTTGCACATGAATATCTTTTTCATTTCATATATCACATCATAAAAATATTCAACATATATCATAAATATTTTTTGTTATAAAATTCATACTATTTTGTTTAATTCTTAGAGCAAACCAAAGCAATGAAAAATCATAGGAAACCCTCTTCTGACAAAACATTTTACTTTAAAATAGCACATAAATCATCATAGTTCAACTTTGATGGCTTGAACATCCAAGTAATCGATGAAAACAGTTCAAGCTAGATAGGTGTTCATGATATACAGGTCTAACTGTGTTTAACCTTGAATGAAGGGACCGGGAAATAGGTTTGAGATATCCATGGTGTTTGAGGTATTGCAGTTTGAGCCATTGATGTTCTACTGTGATTTGATTTAATGCATATCTTTTAGAAACTAAAACAAATATTGTGTATTTTAATAACAATTTATCTGAGATCCTCATACTCCAATAATTGTTCAACAGATTGTGAGTGTCCTTAGAAAATTGTTTTAATTGCTACTGTACCTGTTACCTTCGGTTTTCTGTGTGGAATGTTTGAATGGTGTCTTGATGTGGACATTTGGTTTCCGCACCTGTTTACTACTAGGTGACACAAAAATTGACGAAGCTGGTGTATTACGTCCACTACAAAAAGAAAAACAAATTTATGATATAAATAAAATTAGTAAAATATAACATGGTTGGATAAATAAACTGTGGACACAGGATATGTCTCGCCCGCCCCTTGCATCATCTTAATTTGCACATTGATCTACTGCAGCAGGAATAAAAATAAAATATAATCTTAAACTGTGTTTACAATTTCCTTGGAAAAAAATGATCACTCATGCATGACTAAGGAGCCAGGGCCACCATCTGGGCATGGAATTGGTATGTACTCTCAAGACGCAACTGCATGTCAAATATCAAGTGCCTAGGACTACTGGTATAGGCTGTACAAACTGCTTGCTAAAAACTTTAAGTTATCGTTCATGCGTGACTAAGGTGCCAGGGCCACCATCTGGGCATGAAATCGGTATGTACTCCCCAAGACGCAACTGCATGTCAAATATCAAGTGCCTAGAGTTACTGGTATAGGCTGTATAAACTGCTTGCTAAAAACTTTATGTGATCGTTCATGCGTGACTAAGGGGCCAGGGCCACCATCTGGGCATGGAATCGGTATGGACTCCCCAAGACACAACTGCATGTCAAATATCAAGTGCCTAGGACTACTGGTATAGGCTGTACAAACTGCTTGCTAAAAACTTAATGTGATCGTTCATGCGTGACTAAGGGGACCTACAACTAATATAAGCTTGTTAATTCACAATAGTTTGCAATTGTTGACGTCGCCGCGGCCAGAAACGCTATCCCTAAATCTCGCTTCCACGACTTTTAAATCGTGGGCAAGACATAATGATAACATGATAGTAAGTAACAGGTTTTCCTTTTGTAGTCAATGATACAATGTATTATTTGTTACTGGGTATATTCCCTTAAATCTGCAAAAACTAACAATGACTAGGAACAAGCTATGGATACTGAAATTTAGAAAGAAAAATTAATGTTAGGCATAACAATATTGCAAAAGTCAATTAAGCCATTTTAACCATTTTTTTTTCCACTCAATATTTTATTTTCAAATATAGTTAATTTAAGAGTTCCTGTCATCGATAGAGATGACTTGTTTTATTTTCTATTTATAAACAAGTAAATTTTTTTATCTTAATTTTTGATTTTTTATTGTTTTACTTAAATGAAATAAATATAAGTGTCTAATACATGAAATTACACTTTCTCCCTAAGTTAAAATGTAATGTCTCATAATAGCTCTCATACTTTAGACTGTACAAATTTATAAATGTATCCAGTATCCGCGATTCCTTCAATTCTATTGTTAAACTATTAAGAGTTGAAACCTTGTTAAATGTAATATGTTGTTATTAATTGCATTCTTGGACATTGTGACAGTGTGTTACATTATGATACACATTTCTCACTTTTGAGACACAGTAGATCAATTTTGTAAAGAATAGGCTGCAATTTATCATATGAAAAAAAATAACCATATACATTTGAACTGCACAATATGCAGCAAATGACACTGCATAAGCAATTAAAATACCTACAATTTATACATCTATTATGAATAATTATTACTAAATGCTAAAAACCTGCAAATTAAATTAAGGAGAAGCTGAATTTAACTAACATTGTATATAATGTTTTAAATTTTGTTGACAATTAAAAATAAATGTGGTTGTCAGATGTACTAGTACATTTGCATTTTATCAACCACATCTGTTTGCATGAGTTGTGGTATAATGCTTTTCACTGGTAAAAATATGCTGTATTTAAAAACATAAATATGGGATCCTTAAAAGTGTCAGACAGAATATTGAGATATTGGCATCTACTAATCCATGTTTAGTAATGCATTATAAAATAAAAGTCATATAATTGAGACCACAATCTTTCACTGAAAATACAGATTTTTTGGTTGAAACATTCAACATATTAATCAATCAGGATTTTTCCTGCTCTGAAGACATAAGTTGTTAAAATGGCCATATGCAGAAACTAAATAAATTGACAGTAACTTCATTATTTCATTATTTTTCAAGATTGAATTTTCATTTCAAAAAAGTTTATCAAACAAATACAATTTGGGCTTTTATTTGACATGTTGAAGTCCAATCAATAAAAGTACACTTTTTTCCTAATACACGGTACATGTATTAAGGAACATAGTCTTTAACCTAAATTTGAAGGAAGGTAACTGGTATGCAATATGAAACCATATGTAGACAAAATAACCTATACCTACTATGACTTCCAAACTAATGACCTTCAAGGAAATCTGCTAATCCTCTAAATGTCTACATTCACTAGCATTTAAATTTCCTAGCGAGCTAAGCTATAACTAAATACATGATCAACAAAAGTTTTAGGACAAAAGATTGATGTACAGTACGTAGAATTCAGAGATGGCCAGATTTACGGCATAACTTTTTTTGCATTTAACTGAAGGTAAGCTAATGAGGAAGGGGAAGTAAGTCAACTTATATACATACCGTTTTACAAGTTTTTTGCTAAACCACCTATAGTGCAATTAAAAGGTTAAATCACAAATATACAGTGAATCCAGGTTTCAGTCAACTATACCAAAGTATGATATTATAATACTGGTAACAGTGCTGCAATAAATACTGATTATTCAAATACACCACTGGTTCATGGTATACCAGTGTTCCATTTATCTGAAATATTCTCACACTGTGATTGGTCAGTTCAAACTGTGATCTTAATCCATGTGCAGCTAGTCATTTTTGGTCAAAATCAAAGTCAATATTTTAAAGAAAATCAGAATTATTTGTGTTGTACCTGGTAAATTTAGACAAGTTTAACAAATTCAGAAGAGATGTTTATCATCCTAAAAGTATTTTCATATTTATGGCATGCCGTTTTCATATTTATTTGCTATTTAAGATATCTCATATAATATATAAGATATCTCATATATTATATAAGATATCTTATTTAAAATATAAGATATCTTATATAAATTCAAATATATGAGATATCTTATATTTTATATAAGATATCTCAATTAATATATAAGATATCTTATATATAAATTAAGATATCTTATTTAATGTATAAGATATCTTATATACTAATAGAGATATCTTATATATTATATAAGATATCTCTTTTGAAAGTTTAATATAGATATCTTATATGCTAATAGAGATATCTTATATAACATATAAGATATCTTATATATTAATAAAGATATCTTATATATTAAATAAGATATCTTATATATTAATAAAGATATCTTAATTGTGTAATTATATAAGATATCTTATTTAATATATAAGATATCTCATATAATATATAAGATATCTCATTTAATATATCAGATATCTTATTTAATATATAAGATATTTTATATATTATATGAGATATCTTAAATAGTGAATAAATATGAAAACGGCATGCCATACATATTGACCAATGTAAATTTGAGTTCCTAGATACTAAGTGCAGATGATATAAATGCAAAAATATTTTGAATGTTCATGTCTCTCAGGCATATTTAACAGATCAAAAGTGTTAAATAAATTTAAGCATACAGAAAGTTTAACCGAATCAAAATCATAAGTTCAAATTTTTTAATTAATCATCTGCAAATCAGAAGACACAATTGAGATATATGTGTACATATAAATTATAATTTAACTTGTTCGACAATACAATTAACAAATTTAGAATGACTAGCTGCATAGATTTGTATATGATTGAGGAAAGGGATTCACAGTGCACGGCCATAACAATATTTCTTACCGTCCCCTGAATACTTGTCTAAGATGTAGCCTATAACCACAATACAACATATTCTATACAAACAGGAATGTAAACTGATCAGTTATACATTTCTTGAGACAGTCCTTCCAATAAAGTTAACTCAATCTAGCTATTAAAGGCCATTTCAGCTTATTCATGTAAACAATTTAGTTTCTCGCCAGTTTTGGGGAGACCCAAAGAAATCACTTTTGAATGTATTTGACAACATATGAACATGAGAATGACAGATGGAAAAACCCCTAGCTCAGGTGATAGAAGATTACAAAGATTGAACCTGCATGGATGTAGTCAGCTCAGATTCAAAGAAAAAACTCTCATTATCTTCTTCATTATCCTTGAGAGTTACCTAATGTTGCTGGTTTGTAAAAAAATAAAAGTCCCTGATCTTAACTAGAGAATGTGTCTGTAAGACACGGATGCCCCGCCAAAAGATTATCGCAAAGGATAACCTCCTATTAAAATGTAGGTCAAAGCCACTTAATTGTCATTAATTTGGGCATTATTCATCAAGGCAATTAATTTGATGAAATATCATTGTCCTATAATTTGTAGTTGTTGAAAAATGGACTTAAAGGCAAACCTTAACCAAATTCACCGAAGTGTAAAATGCAGGTCAAAGCCACCTTATTGTCAATGATTTGGGTAGTACTCGTCAAGGCAATTGCTTTGATGAAATATCATTGTTCTAAGATGTGAAGTTGTTGAGAAATGGACTTAAACACAAAACTTAACCAAAGTCACTGAAGCGTAAAATGTAGGTCAAAGCCACCTAATTGTCAATGATTTGGGTAGTACTCATCAAGGCAATTAATTTGATGAAATATCATTGTCCTATAATGTGTAGTTGTTGAGAAATGGACTTTAACACAAAACTTAACCAAAGTCACTGAAGCGTAAAATATAGGTCAAAACCACCTAATTGTCAATAATTTTGGTAGTACTCTTCAAGGCAATTATTTTGATGAAATATCATTGTCCAACCCAGATAGCAATGAATGGTTGGGCCAACGTTGGCTTTTAGTTGGCAGTGTCGTTGGGCCAACGTTGGCAGAAGACGTTGGCCCGATGACATTTTGCTCATCGTGCCAACGTCATTTCCAACCGTTGGTAAAGCGTTGGCCCAACGTATACCTTCCAACATGACCAACCAAATGCCAACAGTGACAAAATGCCAACGGCTTGCCAACACTGCTTTCGGAGATAAATATGAAAAAAGAGGCTCTTAAAGAGCCTGAAACGCTCACATGCCACACCATTGTTCGATCGACGTTCAATATTTTGTGCATTGAATTTCTTACCTTTACTGACTGCTATAGGACCTACATGTAGCTGAAGGAGTTGAATATTATTGTATTCTGTTCAAAAACTAGACAGTGCTAACAAATATCAAGATATAGCACATAAATAGTTTTAAGAAGGAATACAAAAAAATCTATTTACTTTCACTTTGTCTAAAGGTGGCATCTTATTGCAGGTATTGCAATTTCTTGGACATCCCGCATATGTCATACCTGACAAAATATACATGAACAATGCAAAATGCAAACAATTGTTATTACACACATTGGACGGAGTTGTACCGCCGAAAGAAACAAGATCCAATTTAACAGTGGGTATTAGAAAAAGTTCCAGAAAAAAAAATAATGAAAATGCTTATCTGAAAATTGAAAAGGCATAACCAGTTTTTTTCACATACGATTAATATTTTATGTAAGAAAGGCTACCCCGCTTTCAGGAGAATTTTTAAAAAGTTTGAAAAACAGGCTTATGTACATTTCCGCACAACTAAGA
>MJUU01015983.1:33960-44684 GCA_002080025.1 Modiolus philippinarum | reverse complement strand
CTTTACGCATATTAAGAGCACGGAGATATTAGACAGCCGAAATCGATAGAAATCGATTTAAAAGTTGTCCCATGGTATTTTTAAGCGCTGCACATATATAGGAAAACGAAAAAAGTTTTCTGGTTTCTTTTATTTGAAAATAACAGATGTGTTTGCATATATTATCCTTTGCACACATGCAACAAACTCACTCTTGTCGGTGTGCAGATTGATTTCATTTTCGCCTTCAACCAGAGCTTGTACTTGGAAATAAATTCAGACGTGTTGACAAAATCTTACTAGACAAAAATGCAATGAGATACAACCAAAACTACATATGTAATATAACAATAATGGACCTTTTACTCTGTCAATATGTTATATATGGACCTGTTAGGAATATATTGACCTCGGACTACGTCCTCGGTCAATATAAACCTAACAGGTCCATATATAACATATTGACCTCGTAAAAAGTCCATAATTGATAAATATCAAAAATATGATTTTGGATATCGAAAATTAAATTTCTGAAATAAATAAATAGTAAACATTTTCTGATATTAAAAAATCCATTGATTGAAATCAGAAGATCAAAATTTTTGATATCGATTTTTTTACATCAGCAAATCTATTTTTGATATCAGGAAATCAAGTTTTGCCACCAGAAATTCGTTTTATTAATATTACAAATTTGCTTAGTTATTTTTTTATTTAAAAAAATCAGACATTTTTGACATAGGAAATATTTCTAATATCAAACGTTATTCTTTAATATCCGAAAATCAGAATTTTTTAGGTAAGGAAATATTTTTTAGTACAACCTTTTTTATGTACCATCATGATTATGGTTAGTTATGCTAACATTACTTATAAAGTTTATCCCCCAGATCTACTGTTATATAGTCAGATATATAGTAATATATCATTTGCATACCTTGTGGCATTACTAATTCTTATTCTTTGTAATGATATTCATTTGAATCCAGGACCTGATGAATCACGTTATAAGTCTAGTAATATCTCTATAGTAAATCTCAATGTAAACTCTGTACGCCATAAAACTGATCTAATATCTGCTGAACTTGGGGGACATGATATCATTTGTCTTACAGAATCAAAACTTGATAACTCTGTAAATAGCAATGACATATGCATTGATGATTATCATAACCCAGATTTATTTAGAAAAGATAGGATGCAAGATAGGGGAGGTGGAATTATTTTGTATATTAGAAATAATTTATTGGCAAAAAGAAGGTCTGATCTAGAAATCCCAGAGATCGAATCACTTTGCGTAGAGATCGATACTTTAAACCATAAGTTTTTACTTGCATGTTTCTATCGCCAACCACAAGCTCGAGTACCAGCTTGGGATTGCTTTGATAATTTCTTTGATAATTGTATCGATTGTGGTATTGATAATATATTTCTTCTCGGTGATATTAATGTAGATAATAAATTAGCGGAAGAACAAAATGGTTTCCGTCAACAACGTAGTACTATTGATCAACTCTCCACGTTGACTAATGTGATTGATGTTAGGAAGAAATTGCGCAAATCTACTTTTTGCGCCTTTATTGATTTTAAGAAGGCCTACGATACGATTCATAGAGATATATTGTGGTCTAAACTAAATAAAATTGGTGTTGCTGAAAATTTCTGTACTGCTGTGAAGTCTATTTATAGAAATGTTTTATGTACTGTAAGGATAAATGGACATTTCACGGACTGGTTTGACGTAAGTTGTGGTCTCAAACAGGGATGTCCATTATCTCCTGTCCTGTATAATTTGTATATTAATGATTTGGTTGTATTCCTGAAATCATTTGACTGTGGTATAGATATAGGGAATGATAAATTGTGCATATTGTTGTATGCTGATGATGTTGTTATCATAGCAAATGATGATAAGGAACTACAAATTTTACTGAACGCATTAGGTACTTGGTGTGATGACAACTGTATGACAATTAATGCAGGCAAGAGTAACATTGTACATTTTAGACCACCTTCTATTTCTAGGTCTGATATCGTATTTAAATGTAATGATAATATTATTGAATACTCTAGCAATTATACTTATCTTGGCCTTGTTTTAAACGAGCACTTAGATTATAATGTTACTGCAAAAGCGGTAGCAGCTTCGGCAAATAGAGCTTTAGGTTTGGTTATTGTCAAGTGTAAGATTTTAGGTGGAGTCTGTTACGACGTGTTTGTAAAATTATATGAGAGCTTGGTTTGTTCAATTGTTGAATATGGTGCAGGTATATGGGGTACAAGAAAATATACATGTATAAATGCTATACACAATAGGGCTTGTAGGTTTTTTCTTGGAGTAGGGAAATACACATCAAATGTAGCAGTCACAGCAGAAATGGGTTTAATTTCTATTTTTAATAAGCAATGGTAAAGTGTGATTCGTTTATGGTGTCGGTTCAACAATATGAGTTCGAATCGTTTGAATAGGAAAGTTTTTAAATGGGCTGATGGTATGAGTAACAAGCATAAATGTGTTAAAAATTGGAATTTTATTGTGAAGAAAACCTTCTGTGAGCTAAATCTAAGTCATTTTTGTTCGATTTCTGAATGTGTTGACACTGATTTTGTTGTTAAAAGTGTTATGTCCAAATTATTTGAAAATCATATTGCTCATTGGAATTCTAGTCTTCATTCTGAGGGATCTAAATTTGGAAGAGGTGGTAATAAATTGCGGACTTACAGGCTTTTCAAGCATTGTTTTGAACCTGAGCAGTATTGTAAAATACCTCTACCATATAATTACAGGAGTGCGTTTGCCAAATTTAGGTGCGGCGTAGCCCCGTTACGTATTGAAACTGGTCGGTACGAAAACATAAGACTTGCCGATAGGGTTTGTATCGTTTGTAAGGATTGTGTTGAGGATGAGGCACATGTTTTACTAAAATGTCCTCTATATGATGATTTTAGAAACGATTTATTTTTAAATGCTGAAAGTTTTAATGAGAATTTTATGCTCTTAGATGATACACAGAAATTGGTATTTTTATTCTCGGATGACAATATGATACGTTTATGTGCCAAAACCTGTTATTTAATTTTAAATATGCGTAGAAATGTTCTATATTGTAAATAATTTTATCTTTGCATGTATTTTATTGTTCTAATCATTGTTTTATCATTATAGTCTCTTATAATTCTGTATAGAATGGCTCTTATTTTATGTAATATTGATTTGTATTTGTATTATAATTGTTGAGAGATGAGACTTTAATAAAATATTGAATTGTAGATCTTCTTACTATTAATAATCAACACAGATTTCATAGATTATGCCTAAGAACTGGTATTCAGAACATGATAACTGAACCCACCAGAATTACCCCCACATCTTCAACTCTAATAGATCCTATTTTGACTAACAATCCAGGATTAATTAAGGATAGTTATACCTTAGCAAATTTTTGTAGTGACCATTGTCCTTCAGTTATTGAGCTTAACTTTGTAATCCCACGTAAAAAGTCTTTCATTAAGGAAATTTGGGATTTTGATCATGCAAATTATGATAATATAATTCAACACCTGCAAGGTTTTAACTGGGATAATAAAATAAATCACTTAAATGATTTAAACCTCATCAATGATGAGGTAAACAAAGAAATTATTAATGCTATGAATTTATTTGTACCTAAGAAGAAATTTCGAGTAAGACCCAAGGAATAATGATATTAAACGCAAAATGCGTAGGAGAAATCGTATACATAAAAGAGCTGTTAGACGTAACCTTGCAGGTGATTGGGAGAGTTTTAGAAACATTAGAAATGAGGTTATTCAAATGGTCAGGGAAGCTAAAAAGAATTATATTATAAACTTACAAAATTCTTTAGTTGATAAATCAATCCCACCAGGAAAGTGGTGGAGAATAGCTAAAGGTATTACTAAATTTAAAAATAAAGTTAGCAATAAGGGTCCAATTAAGGTTCATGGTGAAATTTTTTACCACCCTGCTGAGAAAGCAACTGCCATAAATGATTATTTTGCCTCTGTTTCATCTCTGGATAATGAACCGGAACTACCTAATATCCCTCCACTCTCGCCTTGTGAGCTCTCAAACATAATAATAACTGAACAAGAAGTTATCGATCAGTTTCAAATTCTTAACATAAAAAACCTGCTGGGCCAGACAATTTACCACCAAAATTTTTGAAAGCTGTCTTCCTATCGCTGGTGAAGCCCATTGCTATATTGTTTAATAAAAGTTTACAATGCGGAGTTTTCCCCCAGCGACTGGAAGTTAGCCAATGTTACTGCTGTTTATAAAGGAAAGGGTGGAAGTGAGAATGTTTCAAATTATAGACCAATATCTGTAACTAGTTGCTTTGGTAAAATGTTGGAAAAAATAATTTTTAGACATCTTCACAATTACCTTCTCCAAAACCAGATTCTGACTTATAACCAATCTGGGTTTCGTAATAAAGACTCAACAGTCAACCAATTATTAGTTATATATGACGTCATTATGAAAAATTTAGATGCAGGCAAAGATGTAAGGGTCATTTTTTGTGATGTCTCCAAGGCCTTTGACAGGGTATGGCACAGGGGATTATTATATAAGCTGCAAAAATATGGAATAAATGGAAATTTATTAAACTGGTTCAGAAGTTATATCTCTGATCGGAGACAACGAGTCTGCATGGACGGAAGTTCTTCTCCCTGGAAAACCATCAATGCTGGAGTACCACAGGGATCTATACTTGGTCCATATTTGTTTATTTTGTTCGTCAACGACATAGTAGATGTTGTCTCTAATAATATTAAACTTTTTGCTGATGATACATCGCTCTACTGTGTTGTTGACGACCATAATTCAGCCGCTGAGTCTTTGAATGATGACTTGAATGAATTACATAACTGGTCCTCAAATTGGGGTGTTAAATTTAATTCTACTAAGACTAAATCTATGCTATTTACTAGAAAACAAAATGTTGACTGTCCAACATTATATATGGACAACACGCCACTTGAAGAGACTAACACCCATAAACATTTAGGACTGACCTTCAATTCTAAAGCTACACCAAAGCCTGTTCACGTCTCAATATATTGAGAATGTTGAAATATAATATTGACAGAACGTCCCTAGAAAAATTATATATAGGTTTTATTAGACCAATCTTAGAATATGGTAATATTGTTTGGGATAACTGTACCCAGCAGGAATCAAATCTAATTGAGTCAGTTCAATATGAAGCTGCTCGCATTATCAGCGGAATGAGAAGGGGAACCTCCAGATCAAAATTGTATAAAGAATTAGGCTGGGACTCATTGGAAGTAAGACGCAAAAATCAAAAGTTGATTCTTGTTTATAAGGCCCTACATGGTGACCTTCCTTCTTATTTTTCTGATCATTTTTTCAATCATGTTAACAATAATGATGATTTTCCACTTAGAAACCCTCGTTATTTTAAAATACCATACGCACGCACATAATTGTATAAAAAAAGTTTTTTTCCAAGTGCATTAGATGCATGGAATCAGTTAGATGTAGATACTCAAAATCTCACATCAATTTCTTTATTTAAAAATAAACCCAACCAAGATCTGAATAAAGCGCCGAAGCATTTTGCCATTGGACCTCGAAGACTAAATATTATTTACTGCCAGCTTCGAAATGAGGTTAGCAATCTAAAACATCATTTATTTCTTCCTCACTTGTATGAGAGCTCTCTATGTGAGTGTGGTATGGGTATTGAGGATAATTTTCATTACTTCTGGGTCTGTCCTAAATATATTCAACAGCGTGTTCAACTCTCTTTGCAACTCAGAAAATTTGGGAATATATTGGATTTAAATACTCTTCTTGGAAACAATAACAGTGATATATCATCTGATGAAAATACAGAAATTACCATGGCAGTCTTGTCTTATATTGATACTACTAAAAGGTTTAATTAACACAGTGATGCTGCATGCACATATGAATAATTTAGTTACATTATTATTTATCAAAGTGTTTGATGTCATCATCCCTAACAGCAAGTTTCAAATATCATTTCTTTTTGTTTTATTTGTTTAACTTTTTTCCCCTTGTTGTTTATTCTCTATTTTTATTTATCTTTCATCCAATTTTGGATTCATTCTGCCTGATTTATATAAAAAATAAAATAATCATTAAAATCATATTTAAAAAAAATAGTTCAATTATTAAATCATTGATGGGCTACAAACCATTTTTATTCCTCCATTAAATATCCAAAATATACTTCAAGATATATATAGATACATAAATTCTAAGAAATGTTTCATCATATACTTTAATAAATTATATTTGTTCGCTGTTATTAGACTTGCAAATATCTGAAAAATATATTGTGTCAAATGTATCTCCTATATATTTATATATATATGTATATATTGTTGTATGTTCCATCTTGTAGGGAGAGGATATATATATAGGCTATGCCTGTTATCCGATCCCATTGAATACATTTATATTCAATAAAATATTTGAAATGTGAAATATTTTTTAATGTGAAATAAAGTCGAATTTGTGAGGTGAAAAATTGAATGTCCGGTATGGCAAGCGAAATTAACCAAAACTTAGGTAAACCGGTTTATCGTAGGAAAACCCGGTTTATCGGGTCGGTAATCCTGGTTTACCTATGGCAAGCGAAATTAACTAATACTTAGGTAAACCGGGTTTATCGGTTCGGTAATCCTGGTTTACCTCAGAAAACCCCCATTACATTATGGCACGCAAAATTAACCATAACTTAGGTAAACCGGGTTTATCGCAGGAAAACCCGGTTTATTGGCTCGGTAATCCTGGTTTAGCTTAGAAAACCCCCATTACCGACCGGTAATGGGGTTTTTCAACATTTAATACCTGTTAACCTCCGCTTCCAATGAGTTTTTGTTGCTAAACCTACTTTACCGGTCGGTAAAGTGGGTTTTCCTGTGCTAAATTAACAAAAACCTAGGAAAACCAGGTTTATCGACCGGTAATCCTGGTTTACCTCCAAACAACCCTCATTACCGAGTGGTAATGGAAGTTTCCAAAATCAAATACATGCTAACCTCCGCTTCCTATGAGTTTTTATTGCTAAACCTACTTTACCGGTCGGTAAAGTAGGTTTTACAGCGCGGAATTAACCAAAAGTAGGAAAACCAGCATGGACAGACAGATTGGAGGTAAAAAAATCTACAAGGAGATGTTCCAGTCACCACCCCCACGAGCACCCACGCGTGCACAACACACCCCTTTTCCGCCTTGTCAATTTCCGGATTTTACGCCTTTGATTTAGAGTTTAGTCTATTAACGCGGGAAAAATAAAAGTGAAAGTGAAAGTAGAATGGCTGGTGGTTTGAACTTGATAGTTGATTACAGCTCTGAATCCTTTTTTCGGTTGTCAGACATTTGAAATATTTTTTTTGTCAGTCCGATAGTTGAAATATTCTATAAAACTTCATATTTTCTGTCCGAACGGTTTTTTTGTCAGCCAGACTGACAAGACAGAAGACTGACTCTTTTTCAAAAGCTCTACGAATCCGATTTTGTTCCGAAACTTTTAATACAAGGCATTGCTTAAACATATAAAACTTTATATAAAAGATGACACTTAGACACTCTAGGTAATTTGATGTTAATAGTAGAAGATTTCTGGATTTTTGAGTTGAACAAACTGCAGGAGTTAGACACTCCAACCAAACGAATTTAAAGTTGATATGATACAAAGTTCTTAAATCAATAAATAGTAAGAATTTAATATATACTTGAAAATTCAGATTACGGGAATAAGAATAATCGTCTTAAGAGTATTTACATTATTTTAGTACAAGTCCACACCTAGTCTCTTCCACATATTTGTCACATTCCACCATACTAAGTATCTGAATTCATTGAAACGGTTCTATTAAAAAAATTTGCAGTGTATTGCTTGCTGAAATTATCAATTTGATCATGAAATTTCAATGTGTGGGGCTTTGTATTTCAACTTGAAATGAAATATGTATAAAATTTCCAATTCCTGTGCTCCACCGAAGAAATATGTATGCAAATTTTGGTGATTTGTCTATTTTCATCGCAGACATTCACAATAATGACATGGTGTAGGAAGATGCACGTTAAGGGTCGTATTTAAATTACGACCTGTACCTTTTAACTGCAAAGTTTAATTCATATAAACTAATGAATGCTCGTAAGTGTACCGCAATTTAAACTTTAACTCATTTTTGCAGTTTTCCTGAATTTGGTTGAAATAAATCTGAATAAGTGGTAAACATGCTGTAACTCTAAATAATTTGGAACTATTTTCCCCAAATCTCTTAATAGGACTGCTAAAAACGAAGAAAATAAATACCGGAAGTGGACAAAATGTAATTCAGATGATGTTGATTTATCCTTCTCTATTTTTCTGTCCTGTTTTCACGTTTCCTGAACAGTGTGAGAAATACATTTCTCTTCTCTAGAAAGAATGTTGTTCTGGGCAAATGATTGGATGAAATTCAATTATGATGTTAAATATGTTTGCTGTTTTCTGACTTTACCATTGTGACCTCATGAAAAAAATCCATGCCTGATGACATCCATCTTTGCTAGCCAAGGGTTGCGATCCGCTCCTCTCCTCTTCACCATTGTGTTCACCTTTGGCGGATTGAGCCACAATTTGTGAAACATCAGTTCAAATTATCTCCCTTTAAAGTAAGAGTTTCAGTATGATTTATTGTAAAAGATCATTTATTGCATCTAATAATACAAAAATTAAAAAAAAAAAATTAACTACAATGAAATGACCCTTCAAAAATAAAGAAAGATTATAAAATAAAAAATAATAAAAAATAAAAAAAATACTGACCACCATATTTTAAGATTTATTGTTACGATATATATTTAAAATCTAAATGTAAGCAAATTGATTGGCTGCAGCGAAGATTAACTGCAACCAATCAAAAGCGTGAATTTGAGACTACAGAAATCCAGCTTGATCTGCCAAGGGTGAAGAGGAGAGGAGCGGTTCGTAACCCTGGGCTAGCGAAGATGGATGACATCATGCTCATCAAAGATCCAATTATTTTGGATCATTAGAAAAGGGGGGGGTTCATATTTTTATCCAGGCTTAGAGGAGAGGGGTATACTGTTTACCCTAATCCTTCTGTCCGTCTTGAACATCTTTCGTCAAGGATTTCTCAGCTTGTGTGGGTAGTAATGATTTGATATTTAGTCTGAAGCTTTAGTATGATGAGTTGTACCGTGTCTCCCATCAAGTCTGTAACTCATCTACTTCCTGTTTGACTATAACTTTGATTTTTTCCCATTATAGCCATAAATTGAAATTTTTTATTCAGGATTTCTCAGTTTGTGTTTGTAGTAAAGATTTGATATTTGGTGTGAAGCTTAAGTATGATGAATTGTACAACGTCTCACCATTTCAAGTCCATAACTCATCTACTTGGTGTTTGATGATAATTTTGATTTTTTTTTCCCATTATAGCTGTGTATTGAAATTTTTCGTCAAGGATTTCTCAGCTTGTGTCTGTAGTAATGATTTAATATATATATTAGCTTTAGTCATGTTAGTATGATGAATTGAATGGTGTCTTCCATTTTTAAGTCTGTAACTCATCGACTTCCTGTTTGACGTTAACTGTCAGTCTTTGAGTTTTCACATTATAGCCATATATTCAAATTTTTGTCAAGGATTTCTCAGCTTTTGTATGTAGCTTAATAGCAATGATTTGATATTTAGTCAGAAGCTTTAGTATGGTGAGTTGTACTGTGTCTCCCCTTTTCTAGACACGTAACTCATCTACTTCCTATTTGAAGATAACTTTGATTTTTCTCCTTTATTTCTTGAGGATTTATCCTTGTGTCCATACTTGTTTTGTGTCCACACTTGTACTATATAAACACCTGTATTGTGTCCCCAAACACTTAAATTTGCAATTTCCACATGGATTCAGTATTCAATGAGGGGGAGGGGGTATAACTGGCTGCCATTCGATGACAGTTCTTGTTTTGTCTAAAATGCTCTTGAAATCATTTGAGAAATTAAATCCACAACAGTATCTTGTGAGAAACAACATTTCTACACTCTTGATAGTTAAATTTTCAAATATTTATACCCCTGCTCCGTAGGAGAGGGGGGTATACTGTTTTACCCTTGTCCGTCTGTCTGTCTGTCTGTCCGTCCGTCCGTCCGGAACATCTTTCGTCAAAGATTTCTCAGCATGTGTATGTAGTAATGAATTGATATTTGGTCTGAAGCTTAAGTATGATGAGTTGTATTGTGTCTCCCCATTTCAAGTCTGTAACTCATCTACTTCCTGTTTCACGATAACTTTGATTTTTTCGCATTATAGCTACAAATGTATATATTGAAATTTTTCATCAAGGATTTCTCAGCTTGTGTTTGTAGTAATGATTTGATATTTGGTCTGAAGCTTAAGTATGATGAGTTGTATTGTGTCTCCCCATTTCAAGTCTGTAACTCATCTACTTCCTGTTTGACAATAACTTTGATTTTTTCCCATTATAGCTAAATATTTAAATTTTTCGTCAAGGATTTCTCAGCTTGTGTATGTAGTAATGATTTAATATTGTGTCTGAAGCTTAAGTATGATGAGTTGTATTGTATCTCCCCCATTTCAAGTCTGTAACTCATCTACTTCCTGTTTGACGATAACTTTGATTTTTTCCCATTATAGCTATATATTGAAATTTTTTGTCAAGGATTTCTCAGCTTTTGTATGTAGTAATGATTTGATAT
>MJUU01015981.1:0-21037 GCA_002080025.1 Modiolus philippinarum | reverse complement strand
GTCCAATCCTTTTTGTATATTATACAAATAAAATAAGTTTAAACTAAGTGAACTCAGAATATAAACAAATAAAATTTACTCATAGTAATTTATGAACCGTTAACCACTTCTTCCAAGAGTAGTCTGTTTATTGATGGGCCGAGATGTTTTCATTAAAACAACATGTTTTCACAATTCTAGGCTTCTGGCAATGGTCTGAGGAGTAAGATATTATCTGTTTTTTACACTGTAAAAAATTCAGCAGAACACATCTACAGTTCTTTTTTTTTCAACCCTGTGTAATCCTAATGTCTTTAATGACGGTCCGACTTGTCTAACACTATGAAATACAAAACAAAATCACACATACAGATGTCTTCCTCGATAGTCCGAGTAGTGTATCTCTCCACTGGCCGATTTGTCCTTTTTGTCAAAATTTACGGTCCGAGTTGTCCTGCACCCTTTTTCCTTTGTTTGTGCAAGGAGAAAATCTCCACAAGAATTTATTCAAGGCCACAAATATCACATTTAAATTTCCGTGGCGATTATATGTCGTTTGAGAACAATTTTAGAAGAAAACACTTACCCACACATGTACAAAATCACATTTCAAGTCATTTCGAACTGCATACCTAGCAACTATAAGCGGAAACTGATATGAATAGTTAAGTTTCAATATTTTCCGGACCCGGACCCGGAACATGTTGTAATCAAATATACTAAAATAAATACTTACTCAACATTGTAAGTCCACAATGACAAATGTAATGTTCATGTTATAAAATTCCAAAATAACAATGAAACAAACGAGCCAACATAAACCCCGGATGTGTGCCATCAAAACCATCGTAACCCCGGATGTGTGCCATCAAAACCAACGGAATGCCCGGATGTGTGCCTTCAAAACCATAGTGAGCCATCAAAACGCTTAAAATAAATATGACATCATTAATATTGTTGGGAGAATTTCCAATTCACCGAAAATGACTTCTGTAAATAACTTCTCGTAGCAAAACTATTTTTTATAAAACCGAAATGTCGATTGTACGTTTTAACCTTAAAGTTGTGATGTAACACTGCAAATATATCTACATTTTGAGTTTGTAAAAATACGTTTTGGTACAGAGCCAAACGATACCACCGAAGCCATCGTTGTGCCATCAACGCCTATTAATACACTTAAAACATCATTGATGTGTTTGGGAGAATTTGAACTTTTGGAAAATGACTTTTTTCAAATAAATTTTCATAGGACATTTTTTTTAAATCGAAACAATCGATTGTTCGTTTTCATTTTAGGAATTAAAATTCATTCAAAAATGTGCCCTCGCAATGCCCATGATTCCCTCGAAATGTCCATCAGTGCCAACATTTCGGGACACCTCCGGATAAACTATTCCTATACACTGTCATCGTGCCAACACTGCAGTAAGACTTCATTCAGAACGCCTCTGGTGAAATCATTGTACCAATACAGATCTGTTCAACGGAACTCGTTTGCACTATTCCACTTCGAAAGTTCAGTAAGCGATAAAAAGCAAACCATGAGAGAAAATAAAAATATCTCAACACTTGTTTGAAGCCAAAATGTGTTCTCGAATTTTAAGCCATAGGATGCATTGATCGGTCCAGTAATAAAAACGCTATTTCAAATTTAAAAAAATCCCTTTTTTATTTGTTTATTTACATATAATTTATCTATTTGTTTGTTGACCACTTGAACTACACAATGGGTAATTCAGCGTTGAAATTGATTGGAAAAGGAAATTTCGATCATCAAAGGGTACTCATTTGCATTTGGACAGACCCTTTAGACCCGCAATTATAAAGCGCAAAATTTGCACATAAAATGAAAGACAATTGAAAGCGCTTTCAAATGAGCCTATTTTGACAAGGATCCGTTCAAAAATAAAGAAGTTATCAACGTTTGAAATTCGCAAATTTTAGTGTGTAAAGTTTAACACATTCCATTTAATTTTGAGAAATTCCATTCTCTGTCTCAAACATGAGCTTTTCTGACATTTGGCTAAAATTTTAGCGTTTGGAATAATGCAAAACTGCAATGACTGTCTAAGTATGGAAAATTCGGACGTAAGATTGATGCAACGGATTGCATGAAGAGTTTCTGCTGAAATGCATTAAATTCGTCTAAAATTGTGTCGATAGTCCACTTTTCAAGAATTGCTAAATGTTTAGCTCCTGCAAATTGTTAAAAGAGTTCAGATTTGAGACTAGAAGTGGAATTTCTCAAGACTAAATGGAATATGTTTTAAGTAATTTTTTAAGCCAAGTAAGTAATCTAAAGAAGTAATTTTAGGTAATTACAATAAGTAATGTCAAGTCAGTTAAGTAAATTTAAGTAATCGCAATAAGTAATATAAAGCCTGGTTAGTAATCAAAAGAAGTAATTCTAAGTAATCACAATGAGTAATACCAAGCCAGTTAAGTAATTGCATTAAGTAATATAAAGCCCGGTAAGTAATCAAAAGGGGTAAATATAAGTAATCACAATGAGTAATATAAATCCTGGGAAGTAAACGTAAGTAGTCACAATTAGTAATATAAAGCCTTGGAAGTAATCCAACTTAGTAATCTTGAGTAATCACTATGAATTAAAACAAACTACATGAACTTGGTAAGCCATCAAATTTAGATGTAATAGACGAACGGGTAATTCTAAGCCTTGACAGTATTTCACTAATTCAGTAAAAAGACTTTAAAAAATAACGAGCAATTTAGTTATTGGATGAAGTATTTCATGTGCTTGTTCAAACCAATCCAGGGATTTAAATCAAACACATTACGTTAAAGTAACATTTCTAACTTTTTCCATTGTATATATAAAAAGATCTATCCGGAACAAATCCATGATTTTGTAACTGTTGATTTCTTCTGCCATGAATATTTTCTGAAATCATAAATAAATCCACTAAAAACGGAATAAACCAAGATATTATTTTATACTACAACAAGTGTGGTAACTGAAGTATTTCAATTAAAAATTTTCCATTCAAATCCCACTTTGTACGTGTAGAAAATTTCACAGGTGGTCGAATATCACATTTTGCAAAAATTATCTGACAATTTGTCACTGTAAATCTCTGGCTATACTGTATGTCTTTTACTTGCTTTGGTATCTGTGCTATGATTTCTAGTTTTTGGTATTCCCATTAATTCTTCCCCAAGTAATTCAGTTTCTTAATGCCAATTTTTCATTTACTTGCTTCCGTATTACAATTACTTGTACCTGGTGCTTCTTTTCATTTTCTAGTATTTCTATTACTTATTTCACCTTCTCTTAAGTAATTACAATTACTTATTTTTCATATTTCTGATTATCTTTGATAACTATTTTTTTATGCAGATCTTGAATTGAATATGGTAGATATAAATCTAATGTAGCACTTCCACCTCAAAAATCTGCTGTTATGTAGTGTTACTGCTATAACTTCAGAATGGAATGTAGATTTACCTGAAATAACAGAATTTTACCACAAAGTATCGAATTCAAGTCTGATTAATTATGCATAACTATTTCATTGGATCATTATTTTAACAATCTTTATTTACACATTAAGCTATTTTTTATGTTTACATACAGTAATCAGTATATAAATATGTGTAGCTAAACAAATGAAAAAATACACATTCATCACATAGTCTGTGTGTAATACATGTTTAAATAGTACATGTAGTATGGTACAAATATTTATACATACAGTTTAGTAAGTGAACGATGCTGTTCGTTATGTGTAACACACTAGCTGATAAGACCTTATATTATTTCATTGTTATATGTGTGTAATTAACCCCAATTTAGTACGTCTCGTTATCTTGTACATTGTAATATATCAAATCAAGTAGCCGACACACTGTATGATAATAAATGTGTATGGCTTGTTTACATGAAATAAAATCTTGAAAAGTTGTTTTGTAATTACACAATGTTCTAAATCAAGATGTATGTGTATATTTAGTATTACACAGTTACCACTGACAGTTACACGGCGGTTCTGCCTGGAAACCATATAATTATTAATTTCTGATCTACAATTTTAATTAATCTTGCATTTTAAGGTAGATAGACAGTAATATTGAAATCCATGAGATTTTGTTGTAAGTCGGCACAGTTGAAGAACCAATCCTACTAACCCGAAATCAATAATAAAAATTATGGGTCACCATGCTTGCTTTTTCTAGAATTGAGATAAAAGTTTGCTCATTTTTAGCCATTTTGTCATCCAAATTTACATAGAATGCACGGGGAAAATATGGAAAGGTAATTTTTAGCTTAATAGAAATAAAGTTTTTATCCATGAGAATTTGATGTATTTTTGTTGACAGATAGTTTATGATGTAATTTATTGGTTACAATTAAAAAATGTAAATGTCACCATGCTTTTAACGGAGATATTTTACGAAGTTTCCGGATTAAACATTATTTACGGGAAAAGGGAGTTAATTCGCGGCAAAGTAAATGAAATATGACGTTTTACATCTGTCATTCAATTATGACGTCACAAAGGATAAGCCGTCAAATTACTGTTCCGACCCGAAAATCAAGCTTACCCCGTATCCGACTTTATTTTTTAATGCGCAATTGAATTGCGCAGCGCAACAGTGTCTATCTACCTTAAGAAAAAGACAAATATATATCTGCTTAAAAATACTTAAACAAAGTGTGCCATGTTTTTCGGACACCATAACAGTATTAAAACTTGTAAAATGTCTCGGATAGTAATGGTAAACAAACATCCCCCTTTTTCTAATTTCTTCTTTGAATATTTCTCGATGTAATCAAAGTTGCAACATATAAAAATACCTGAAATGCAAAACTGCCTCAATATTCAGAATAGTTATCTTAATAAATTTGATAATACACTATTTCAAGATACTTATCTGATATTTTACAGTACAAATTTCCTTTGTTCTCCAATATTTTGAATTACCCAAGGGAGATAATAAAGAATTCTAAACTCAAAACAAATCCGGACAATCAATCAGGCTTTGTCTTTTAGTATTTATAGACTTTTTACAGTGTAAACTGTATTTTTTCTTTTAAGTAATAATTAATTGTCAGATAATTAGTAATCAATAAACAGTTTTACTAAAAAGTGATTATTAGCAAATTATTTGAAATTTGTAGCTTGAAAGGAAAATAAGTAATTCAAAATTACTAAGTAAATGTTTCCGAAGAGTTAAGTAAAAATACAGTACATGTAAAAGACCCATCAACCAAATAATACATACCTTTCATATTGCATGGTAACCGTGCTGGTGCCGGAGAATGGGAAGAAAATTTGGTTATCTGCAATCGGGTTCCTTAATTTTTCATTAATTTTCATAGTTGTCAATAGATTGTGAGACTTGAATTTTGGTATATTGCTCTTCCCTTTACTTTACCCTTGCTCATCACGCAGAATCCAAACACTCGTACATTGCTTGGATGAACATATAATAAACGTAACGTATCGTAAATGGTTAGTAAATATAAGTAATTGTTTTACTTGAAAAAAGGTAAATAAGACATTACTTAGTAATTCGTTAGTAATAATAAGTTATAATAAGTAATCTTAAGTAATTGCTCAAGTAATTCTAAGCATTTATTTTACTTGAAATAAGTAATAAGTAATTACTAAGTAATCACTAAGAAATAGTAAGTAATTACTAAGAAATTGTAAGTAATTGTCAGTAATTAGTAAGTAATTATCAGTAATTGCTCAAGTAATTTTAAGTATTTCTATTACTTGAAATAAGTAATACGAAATGACTTAGTAATTTTTTTTTATGATTGTAGATAATGAAATTTTTTTTTTAATTCCCGACATTCGGTCTCAAACTAGGAAAATTACCCACGTCCGGTTGCGCATGCGTCATGTAATAAGGTTAAACAACACCCCTGCTAGGTCTTATGCTGCTTCCACACGTCATTTCCGGTTCAAATGACGATCAACAGGACGAACACATCAACTTCCGGTCGCGCATGTGCGCTGTTCTAAGGTTATTCAAGACCCCTGTGGGATCATGTGTTGTTCCAACACGTCATTTCCTATCAAAATGGCAAAATAGGGCTTCCAATATGACCACTTCTGGTATACACCTGGGGAGAAACCGGCGTCCGGTTGTGCATGCGCGCTGTTATAAGGTCATACAGCACGCCTTTCGGGGTCATGTGTTGTTCCAACACGTCATTTCCTATCAAAATGGCGGCATAAAGGTAACCTGAATAAGCCAGTCGTTATATCCCACTCACGCAGTGCATTGTGGCTGTAAAAATCGTCTGTTGATTTTGTACGATAACTTCTTGATTGCTTTGGTTATTTTTGTTTAATTGTTTTCGCTTGACCATAAAGTGATATCATATTAACTGACCCAGCGTAGGGAGTACAGTATTTGTTGGTGTTTTTTCAGCTTTGATAATTCTACTAATTGTTTATCCTGGGACTAGTATATTGGTCCAAGGTTTATCTAATTAGACAGACATGTGAACTTTACGAATACGAATACGAATAACTTTATTCTCAAAAAACAATATACATCGTTATAGAGAACATATAACAATAAATACATATATATCATTACAATATTACAATATTCGCACATGTGTGTAGCAAAAAAAAAAATGAAATATTAATAATTACTTATTTCTTATTTAACCAGGAGGGACGACCCTCGAAAATATAATCCTTATAAATTTAGCAAGTTTTTCTAGTTGAACCAAATTTATACTCGTAAAAAGTGTGTTAAATTTGATAACATTACTGTTTTTCCAGCAGTATCTGGGCAAAAACCTTTTACGCTCGACAATGAACTCTTTACAATCCATAATATAATGAAATTCGTCACCGACGCACCGCGAGTCACAAAGATGACACAATCTATCTTCTCGAGGTACATTCTGCCATCTTCCCGACTCCACGGGCAAACGGTGACTCCCACATCGAAATTTACATAAAAAATACACGAGATTAGGAGAAAGAATAAAGATATATTTTTCAAAACAAAAATCCGTCTTAAAAATTCTATAACAAAGGGCTTTAGGGGAGGAATATATATCAGCTGACCATGATTGGACAAACTGATCCTTAAGGCGTTGTTCAACACTCATCACTATCCAATCAGAGTTATACAGTTGTGGGTTTTCCCAAACGTTAGACATACCACGGTTATCTAATATACCTTTAATAAATAATAGCCATTTACTTCCATATCCATAAGATTTATAGTACAGTAAAAGCAGTTTGTATAAATAAGAAGATATCTTTTCATCATTTCCGTTTATAATTTTGCACCAAAAATTTATCATTCGAACTTTAGCTGATACAACAATAGGAAAGCGTCCTAGCTCCCCATAGACTATAAAATTTGGAGTAGACTTTTTTAAACGAAGAATTAATTTACAAAACTGAAGATGTACAATTTCTAATATATCTAAATTTTCAAATGCCCATATTTCTGATCCATATAATAAAATCGGTATTATAGATCTGTCAAACATATGTAACTGACATTCTATTGATAAATGGTTTTTTCGACATTTTTTAATTAAATCATACATTGCCTTGATCCCTTGTTCCTTTAAATATTTTCTCGTAGTAAAGAATGATCCACTTCTGGCAAAGAAGACTCCCAAATATTTATATGTTTTTACAATTTCAATTTTTTGGTTATTAATAAAAAAGGATAAGTAAGGCATTCTCCCTTTAGAAAAGATTAACACTTTTGTTTTGTCAACATTTACTTTCAGTTTCCATTCATCACAGTAAGTGGAAAAAGAGTCTAACATTAACTGAAGATCTTCACTAGATTCTGATAACAGAATAGTGTCGTCTGCATATAAAAACAACATAATTTTGACATAAACGAGTAATTCATTTTCAATGTCTTTGTTAATTGTTTCTACACCTTTCAATCCATTTCTTTCCAGATAACTTTGTAGGTCGTTAAGATAAAGAGAGAAAAGCACAGGAGAAAGATTTTCCCCTTGTCTTACACCTATTTCACTAACGAAAGTGTCTGAAATTTCATTATGATGTCTTACACAAGATTTTACATTGTCATACATATTTTGTACGATTCGTAAAAATTTACCCTTTATATTCTCTTTTACTAGTTTGTGAAATAAAGAATTTCTAATGACAAAGTCAAAGGCTTTTTGAAAATCTATAAATGCGCAATATAACTTTTTCTTTCTAAAACTAAGTAATTCAAACAAGGCATGTAAAGCAAAAATGTGATCACAAGTTGAATATCCGTGACGAAAACCAGCTTGGTTTTCATTTAAAATAACAAATTCATTGATAAAAGTATTAAGTCTATTGTTCAAAATTGATGTAAAGATTTTCCCAAGGCAAGATAATAACGAAATTGGTCTATAATTTTTGGGTTCCAGTTTATCGCCTTTATTCTTATATATCTGAACAATAACACCAATTAACCATTTCTCAGGTAAAATGCCACTTTCAAAAATCAGATTAAATAAGTCAACATATATATTGATCATACTGTCCAATGATCCTGATATGTACTCATTTATTACATGATCTATACCGGGGGACTTGTTATTTTTTGACGCCTTCACAGCTTTAACGACTTCATCCATAGTAATTTTACCATTTAAAATATCGTTTTCTTGTTCATTATCAATATCATTAGGTATAACAAAGTCATCATTTTTGTCATATTTGTTTTGATTTAAATCTTTAAAAAATTCAAATAAAGTTTGTAAAGAAATATTTGTATTTTCTCTTTTTACCACGATTAAAAAACTTCCAAAACTCTTTAGGATTCCTTGTTCTTAGGTTTTTCATTTTGTACTTTGAAGATCGCAAAAATAAACCTTTAATTAACACATGCCCTTGTGATTATTAAAATTATATGTATCAAGAATTTAATTGCAAAGCTAACATGTTTAGATTGTTCTATTCAAAACACGATCAAAGGTAACTTAAATTGATAGGTAAAAAATAAATGAATAAATAAATAAAAACAAAACTGGGACTTATATAATTATTACCAAAACAAAATAAGTGTTCATTTGATATTTAAAAAATATATCTAATCGAATTTCGGGAAACTAGAATTGAGAATTTATCAGAAGTTCTTATTATGATCTCTACCTATTATACGAACTGTGGGTTTCTCAATCAAAGCAACTTAATTAACATTTTTTGAAGATTGACATCAATATTTTACACCCATTTCCCTAAATTACGACGTTGATGTTATATTTCGTAAAATAACATCGATCTAAATATTCCTAATAAACATTTCGAAAAGATTCACGTTAATTACTGTTCCGAGGTCAAAATTCGTGTATCATTTGAACATTGAACATATCTTAGATTTTTAATCGATAATATTTTTCATTTTTATAAAATAAATGTATAACATTCCAAAATAACATTTATCCCGAATACTGAGAGTCGAGATTCGCAGTACAAACTGTTTACATTTTTGGTTTGTTTACATTCGGAAGTTCTAACTGCGCATACAAATTTTTATCTCGTTGTTGATTGGCTCTATTCTCCGTAGAGCAGCTGACGCGCCCAATCAACATAAACGATTCAAGTCTTCGTTGAAGGAGAGAATCGGACAAGGAGAGGAATTGACTTATTCGACTTAGCATTGAGGGGATATACACCCACTTGCGGTTGTGCATAGGCAGTACAAACACTTCATGTTCCGGTCACGTGACTTCCGGTGGCTCCACCTCGCTCGAAAAATGATAATTTGCTCGTCCCTATATACTATTTACATTACCTTTATTCTAGCTGGTACGAATTTTAATCCTTTGGAAAGCAGACGCATTAGCGACTCATTTAAACTTTTTCGAGATAAATCCGTAAAAACTTGTAAAAACATGACTTAGTATGTCGTTGGAATGAGATAGTATCTCATTGGAACGAATAATCTATCTCATGATCACTACTTAGTAAGTCGTGCAAACGAAATAGTTTCTCGTGAGAACGACATAGTTCTATCGTGGCCAAGACTTACAATGTCGTGGGAACGAGTAAGTATCTCGTGGCCACGGAATATTTATCTGTTGGCCACGACTAAGTATGTCGTAGGAACGAGATAGTATCTCGTGGCCATGAGATAAAAAAAATCACACGTCCCTTCCATGCTTCCGTATATACTCTCCATGTGAGTGAAATCGATTTTTTAAGTTATTTCCGACAAACATCATATGAAACATTAAAAATATCCCTATACATGTATTTATAATTTTTGGAGGGAACAACATATATACATTAAGCATTGTTGCCCATTTAAATAATAAAATATTCTGAAAATATTCATTTTTCATAGACATTTATAGAAAAAAAAAGACATAACTTTACTTTTTTGTTCACTTACCTAATATATAAATATATGTATTTCACTTTTCATGTAGGGTTTAGGAAAATATACATAATTTTAGGGATGCAAGCTGAAAATAAAATTAAATGCCAGCCAACTTGAGAAATAAATTCCCTCATTGGTTTTGGGCAAAATACACATTTTCAGTTCTGTAGGCTTTTAAATCATGTACAGTACTAAAAATATTCCTCCGCTCATGTTTTGGAAACAATATGCATAATTTGCGTAATTTGGGCTTTTTCTTTTTATCGAATATTGAAATTATCACTAATAATTATATGCATACTTTGAATATTGCGGACACTTTCATTATAACCAAATCATTTGATGAAAATAAACATCATTTTAGTATTGGTATCAAACAGTTAAACACCCCTTTATTGATATGTTTTGGAGAAAATGCATAAATTGAGTAATGCGGCGAAGGTTTTCATTGGGTTTTGTCAGGTAAATTCGTAACATTAGGGTGAAATTTATTTCAATGATGAATTCCATTGATTTAAAAGTAGCCATAAAACTATGTCTATATTCTTATGTTTGTTACAGATTTTTAAATTATTTGTTGGAGAAGTAAATGTTTGTGTCTTTTTTTCCTCAAGATACACGTCGTATTCGTAAATTAAGAAGTTTTAAATGGTAATCGTTGCGTCACTTCGCGCCTTTTCAGCAACACGTTCATGTTCCTTCATTAATTTAAAAGGTTAAGCTACGCTACGAATTGCTGGGTATAGTTTTAGAATGTTGCTTCATTCCGATCTCCTTTGAATGAAGTATTGTTTAATCAAATTTAAAAAAAAAACATATTTTCAGAATGTTTGTCCAACCGATTCGGACCTAATCTTGAGTTTTCTTGTCATTGTCAATCTGGGATATGTGATAACAAAACAGGAACATGCTTAAATGGTAATGGTTGTGATATAGGATGGACAGGACAAAGCTGTAACTACAGTAAGTGCGAAATTGAGAAAAAGTCCACTGCATTACCAACTATATAATTTAAAACAGGCTTACATACAAATCCATACAAAAATTATGCCAAGGACGGGATCGATGTGGCGTTGTTCAGCATTTATCTAGTGAAATCCCCTTAAACCGGTGCTAGGGGCCGTCTTGAACTTACTATGAGGTAAGAGCATTTGCTCTTTGTTGAAGGCCTCATGGTGACTTCAGGATGAAGAACAACAATGAAGCGTTGTTTCGTTTCCTTATTTTTACCATGTATTTATAGGGATTTTGTCCCATGTACATTTACTACGTATCCTTTCATTTGTTTATTTACATCGATACAAAACTATCTGAAGGTTTTTTGAGAGCAGGCAATCTCAAATTAGAAATTACTTTATTATTTATTTGAAAAATATAATTGTTCATTGTCTACAACCTTTCCGGACTACTGATTCTAATTGCACAACCAATTTAACAGTATATGCAATCTGTAGGTGTGATTAAATGAAATCCAAAGGAATACGGAAGCAAGGGTGGGAATAAATACGGCATAACCAGAATCAAATACAAATAGACAACAAAAAAGTCGAAAACGAAACACCCAGAATGTAGTGCGAACGCCAGAAAAAAAAACTAACCGTGTGAACCTCTAAAATATAGGCATAGACCCTCAACTGGTATAAATAACAGATATCAAAAGTAAGTGAAAACCGAACTGTCAGTTTAAAAGATAATCCAAAGACAATGGCAACATCGAGAACACAAACATACGAAGACATCATACAAGTATCGCACAGAAAAGACGAATAGAGACACTAATATAGATGAACAACACGGACCGAATTTAAAACCATAAATGAGATCATGTGCATCGGTAGACTAAGCATGTCCTGCTTTTTATACTTGACACCCACCGTGTTCAACATGTTAAATCCGGTAGTTAAGTTAACTCTGTCATAGAACAGAAGTTATATCCTAACATTTGTTCCAAAAGGATAAAATACTATAAAATATCTATCTTTTTAAATTATTAGTTCGGTTTTATATCAATCAATCTCTTATGCCCTATGAAGATTGTACCTTGATTTGTTGATGAAAAAGGGAGCACATATATATGTTTATTGCCTAGTCCCTGAAAAGGGGAGGCTCTTAAAGATTCAAGATGATCATCATTTCAGTGAAATGTAAAATTTAAGACATTTTATAAGAAAAGTGAAGGTGAACAACCTTGGAATTTACTAGATCTGACATTGTTTATTCATGAACACTCAAACATGCCAAGTTGTTTTCTAGTTTTCGAGATTTGTAACTGGATTGGGATGAATTTAAATCAAAAACACAATTAAAAAACATGCTTAAAGTCAAAGATCGTAAAACTTTAAGTTTTAGATTTTCGCTTTAATACACCTTTTCATTTTAAAGGTAGTTGGAATTCCATTTAACATTTCATGTAAACGAATGGACCCAGTATTTCTGGTTTTTACGATAGTTCGCAAATACGTTAGTTCGCAAAGGTTGTAGACAATGAACAATAATATCTTTGAAATGAAAAAATGAAGAAAAATTTCTATTCTAATATATTTTACAAGAGTTTTGAACATTCGAAGCGGCTCTTAGAGAGCAATGTTGGGCTTTGCACTAGAATTGAAATATGTCGGAAAAATGCATACAAACACACATAAATGGACATAGAGAAATATATATTCCTTGTTTTATTATATGTAATACAAATGGCTCATAAGATTATGAATTAAAATGTGAAATAGCGATCAGACTAAACCACAGTTAGAAAATACGATATTTGAGAATGTCAAAACATGAAATATCAATCAGTTTTATATTATTATTTAAACACGCTGATATCTTTATTCATTTTTTTCAGTTTTAACGTCCTTGGAACCTCATTTAACATTTCATTTCAGCGAACGACTGTAGACTGTCACCTACAGATAGAAACTACAAGGGGAATGTTACTACAACGAAAACTGGATTGGAATGTCTAAAGTGGAATGAAGGGAATCATAAATATTTTCCTATGAATCATTCATACTGCCGATCTCCAAACGGAGATGACGAAAATATACCGTGGTGTTACTTCATTCCTGATAAGATGGGAAGATACTGGGAACATTGTAATATTCCCATATGTGGTAAGAATACATACCCTCTTATTGTAACGCTCTCAATTCCACCGCGTAAAGTATACGTGATTTTAAAATTAAAAGCAAATGACAGCATGAAACATTCCTACTGACAGCACATTTCAATCGCGAGAGACCATAATCCAGCAGAAAACTGCACATAAAACACAACTGAAAGACAAATAACAAAAAAGAAAACAACGATAGCTCGGGTCAGCCGGAGTTTGTACCAGGCATGAAAAAGCAAGAGAAGTGATTAAATCGGGTTTTTTAACACCTAGACATCCCTTTCTCTATCCAGTTTAAATATAGTATAATAAACGTACGAATAATTATAGTATAACTAATTGGCCGTCGTGAATAAATAAAAATATCACGAGTGCCGAACAACGCAGAAGGATTTAACAAGTTGCATCGAGTTAAATCCACTGCGTTGATCGACACGAGTGACATTTTTATTGATATTCATGACGGCCGATTAGTTATGCTTTTTATTATATAGATCCGAGATTTTAGATGCGGATTATTTTTTTCATGTCAATACGCCAGTTGTTTACTTGACGACGACATTGAAGAGACATTGTGACGTCGCTTCATTAAGACGTCATCCAGTGACTAGAAATCCTTTATTTTTGACAATATGACATTTATTTAACTGAGAAAACTCGATAAATCACCGCTATCTATATAATAAAATACGTCGCCGTTGTGAAAATGTAAGTTTGAGACGAAACACATATCAATCCGTCGCAGAAGTCATTGAAAATTGAGAACGACGCGATAGAATGAGATGACTTGGATTCGTGAACTCGAACCAACAACAAATAAGAAAAAGTACAATGAATGCTTAATTTAGGGAAACATAAAATTTAACTCTCAAAATACTTCTATCAATTTTTCGTCTACTTTAATATCCAGAATATAAAGCACAGGAGTAAAATGAGATGCAACAAACTAGAGAATACCCGAATGACAGTGTGTGTATTAATTTAAAGGAAACCGGGATGTAATTACCATGTTTATTGTAGACTGATATTTTTTCTATTGTGCCTGAAGTCTTCAAGAATGTTTTAATTTTTCCTTTAATCTGGAAATTATTATAAGCGGAAAATTTATTTCTACCTGTTCACACAGTTGTCTACTACCAATAAGATTTTTTTTATGACATATATTGGAATGTACCTTCTACAGTCCCGTATATCCAGTTATGCAGTGATAAAATTACATTTTGCTGTCATCGAATCACAAAAAAGAAAATTCGTTACCATAACACAAAAACATCTTTGATTCCTTAGCAAAAGTTTTCTAAAGATGTTGTTAGCGTTCCTAAAATATTTCTGTTCAAAATTTGATCTGGATTAACTTCAAGATGAATAACAACAATGAAAGCATTGTTCTATTTGCATAATCTTACCATGTATTTATAGGGATTTTGTCCCAATGGCATGTTCATTTAACCATATCCCTTTATTTATTCATGTTATAACCTTTGATATTCATAGATGGTTCTCCAGTAAGAACGCTGAACGAAAATATAAGTTCATTGTCGTGGTGAACAATAATACAGTCAAGATAACAGTAAACACCTACAATGGCCGAAAACTACAATCATATGCCACAATCCACAGGGGAACCGCACCAGAAAAAAAAACACACCAGAGACAAACGTAAACAACGATAAATACTCGGGATAGCCGGACTTGGTACCGACACTAGCAAAAGCTAGCGGTAGGGTTAAACCGGTTTATGGGTACCCAAACCAAGTATATTTGTGAAATACGTCTCCAAAGCAAAGACAAAATATACATGACAATATCGACAAGATATTCTGCTTGCATCCGTTAAATTAGCTTTGAGACTTAATGACACATGCACACTGGCCTCTTACTGATACTACCGATGTCTACTGAAACTTATGAAGATTCTTGACCAAACCCTTCGGCGAGTTTTGAGTTTGATTTTTCTTTTTCTTCCGTAGTGCGACAGTGTTCTGCAGGCAGACTAGGCTCCTTGGGCTAGCCGGCAGCTTAGCGGCGAGCACCCCTTGACCCATCTTTCAAAATTACGTATTGTTTTTTTTTTTTTTCTTTCCTTTCAAGATTGTGGTCATGGAGTTAGTAGTCTACCTGTATTAGGTTTTATTCGTATATTTATTATACTATAGGGAAACGGGACAGATAAAGGGGAGGTTTGGGTACCCATAAACCGGTTTAACCCTACCGCTGGCTTTTGCTTGTGCCGGTACCAAGTTAGGCTGTCCCGAGTTCCTATCGTTGTATACGTTTGTCTTTTGCCTTATTCGTGTTCTTCATGTTAGTTCAATAGCAGATTGTGGCATGTAATTATAATTTTCAGCCATTGTACATTTGTAGGTGTTTCCTGTTATCCATTTTTTTTTACATGGGAAGGAATGATAAAAAAAAACTAGATTATCTGATGGACAATATATCTGTCCAGTTGAGATAAGTTTTTTTTCAACAGACTAGTGGGATACCAATGGGCATCCCGTTTTTCAGTCGATCTGTTTTTTCACTCACATCAGGCTGAATTCACCGAAAAGCTCCCGATCTTCAAAATACAGATAAAAGATGTTATTCTATAATATATTAATACTAATGGTAAAGTTGCATTGACATTAAAATGAATAAAAAAGGATATTCACTCCATGAAAAGGATATTCACCGCGGGAAACGTCACGTGTGACATATTTTTAGAAAAAGGGTAATCCCGTATTTATATCGTCCAATCACATTGCTATGTAACATTGTCGCGTGACAACGTCAGCGGCATCACTAAAAACAGAATTGCTTCAAGATCAGCGAAAATGGTGCAAATATGCAAAGAGGAAGACACTTAAAATACGAAACAAGTCGGCGTAACACTGGTAAAGCCGTTCACACAATATTTTGGGAAAAAATCTCCCGACGGATGTCGACAACACATAGCGCAGAATCATCGCACATTACACAGATGCAAGGAGTGAAAAGGAAGAACACAAGCATTCATTTAAAAGACAGAAATCATCGATTATTTAGGATAAAAAATTTATTCTTTAAATAAAGTCTTTAAAGAACCTTCGCTTGTTACATTAAAATGTCAATTCACTCCCTTCTTCACATTCTCCCACCAGTGACGAACAATGGAAAAATGGAAAAAAGCCGAAAACTCAGTGTTAGCTAGAATCTGTAAATTTCTGACAGTAAAGATAATAATAATGTTATATTTATTGTTTTACATATCCTCAAAATATTTTTTGAAAAGTATATATTTCATTTATTTTATGCATTGTCTAAAGCCTCTTTAATTCGACACCCATAGAAAATTTCTAGGTGTATGGTATAATACATAATAAAAAGAATTATTATGTATTTATCGGATAATAGAATAAAACAGTTACTGTCTTTAGTTTCGGTAAATATGCAGTGTTATTGACTTTTGGGAAAACAGATATTCACCTCGCCATGCGGCTCGATGAATATCTGTTTCCCCAAAAGTCAATAACACTGCACATTTACCTCAACAAAAGACAGTAACTGTATAATATTTTGTCACTTGCCAGGACTAACACAGAAAAACAACAAAACATTTAGCTCAGTCCTTTAATTTCAGCTTCCGCTACATAGACGATGTACTTTGTCTTAATAATCCAAAATTCAAAGAATATTTACACCAGATCTATCCCAATGAGCTTGAAATTAAAGAGACTACTGATACACCTACTTCAGCTTCGTATGTGTTGCTTCAATGACATATTTTAGCTGCGATCGATGTTGCTCAACATTTTTATTCTCTTCTTGTAACCCTGGTGCTTTCAGCTGGAAAACCCTGAGCATCGCCCAAGTTGCAAGTTGGCACTCCATGGCGGGTGGGAGCAAGGGAGTGACCTTGATATAATTTTTGACAAGAATACCGCTTAAGTGCACGCTAGGGGCCTTCTTGATCTCGCCTGAGGGGGTGAATATTTTTCACCTCTAGTTGAAGACCCTCAGGCGACATCAAGATGTAGACAGGAATAAATGCCCTGTCCTTGATAAACTGGAGTTTTCTATGTATCGTGTGCGTTTTTGTCACATGTACATTCACTCCATATCCTTTCATTTTTCCTATTAGATTTTTTAATATACATTGACAAAGATGGACGTTTGAAATCTAAGCTATATGACAAACGTGATGATTTAACTTCCCAATTGTGAACTTTCCCTTTCTGAGCAGCAATATACCTACCTCTCCAGCTTATGGAGTGTACATTTCACAGTTGATTCGTTACTGTCGAGCATGTAGTTTATACAGTGATTTTTTGAATAGAGCAAAAACACTGTCCCAAAAGCTGCTTAGTCAGGGATTTGTTCAGTCTTTGTTACTTTCATTCCTTCAGAAATTCTATGGCCGTCACCATGACATCATTGACAGATATGACGTGTCTGTGTCCCAAATTAAAAAACGGACATTTGACATTAACCGGATTTGACTCAACCCTGGATTGACTCATTGATAGTCTAACGGGTGCCGCTAGCTTAGCAGGACATGCTTAACCTTCCGGAGCACCTGACGTAACTCCTGGTTTTCATGGGAGTTCACACTATGAGTGCCTTCGTTCTAAATGTTATTTTTTTATTTCCGTGCATTGTAGCTGTCTCGCGTCCTTGTTATGTCTTTGTTTTTCTCTGTTGCCGTTTTTGCCATGTCTTTGGATTTCGATTTTTGTAGTCATCGCTTCCCTTGTTCCTTCGGTATTCTACTGCCGTTGTTTAACAATCTTCTATTTGGTGATTTTCTTTATCATATCGAAAATAAAGATGCTACAGATTCTTCCACATCAGCCCTATTCAATGACCTTCATCTTGTAATTGACAACATAGGTACACTACATACAAGGCTGTATGATTAAGTAATGCTCTCACTTTTCAAATAGTCAACTTCCATTTTCACTGCAGCAACATTACAACAACACCAGTATTAGGAGTTTACATCTTTCAACTTATTCGCTACTCAGGGCCGATGCTCGATACAACGACTACCTTTAGAAAGCTCACAAAAAGGCTACTCAAACAAGAGTATATAACCCATAACTTGCAGATTCTTACTCTACCAGTGCGCCTGATCTCGCCTAGCACTTGCTGTTCAGTTGCTGACGGACACTACCGTGATGGGGAGGTTTGAAGCGACATAGAAAAGGTTTGACCCAATATTTCTTTTGAAATGCCTGTACCGAATCAGGACCATTGCAATTGACAATTTCAGGTGTTTTATTTTTTTCTTGTTTGTCTATTTGCCTCCTGAACTTTTGCTCTCGACATTTCTGTTCGGTAATTTTGTTTTTTCTCCCATTACTTTCATTTTTCGGTAGCAATTGTAGGTCAGTTTACCATTTTACTTCGTTGTTATCTATAAAACTGTATATGTTTTTGATAACATTTTCTTACATGACGAGTGATGCATGCAATAAATAACGAGACGCTTATCTTTTCCGGTTCACTTCGAATGTCAACATATGCAGGTTCGTTCGCGCAGTTGTCTTTTGCAACAAATTTAATATTTTTGTTTCGGAATAGTAAACTGTTATGTGCTTCATCTGTCCTACATCCTGGATGACCAAAACATTAACTTTTACCCTGAACATTTCACATATTAATGAGTATTGCCGTTACGATTGAGACATAACACTATGGGATGTGTTACTTGGTGTGCAATAAATTGAATACAGATAAGAAGCAAATGTAATGCCCAGTCATTTTCTCTTAAAAGCATGTCAATTTTTACTCAGTAAATATTTGCTGGTTTAGTCGCGAATTAGAACCCCAAAGAGTGGTCGATTCTTTTTAAACTAAATAAAAAAAAAGTTGCATCTTGTGACAATGAAGATTTAAGCGCTAACAAAGTCAAAGGTCATCGATGATCTTGACCGGTGACATTTGACCTTGACATTTTTTAGATGACTATATATCACTTATGAAAATAGGGAAGGTTGCAGGAAAATTTGTTCAGGAAACTCGAAATCTTTCAGGGCCAGTAAGTCCGTCATGACCTAATAAACACTTTCCCCATTAAACTTCAGGGGCAATACATAACAGTTTACAAGTTTAAGTGGAAACCAGGTTTCTGATTCCGTAGCAGACAACTCCGTTACTAAAAAGAGATAGATTTCACAAGGTCAGATTAATACCAATAAAAATCGAATTGATATGGGCCGTAGAAAAAAACAAAAATAATAATAGAAGAACTACATTAAGGTCTTTAACTGTGGTTAAGTGGTTAAAGACCTTTATAACTGTAATGTTGCAAAAATAAGAACCAAAAAGGTTATTTCATCATCATATAAATTCTTCTTAAATTTTGTCACTGATATATAGTGCCGTAATTTTTACGTCTAGATATATACTATTGAAATACAATAATCAGTTTACTTTCGCATAAGTTTTGACTGACATCTCGGTTCTCAAATATTACTTTGCACAAACACGATACTACACTATTTCAAGTATGTAGGCATAATAGACTTTTTTAACGTCCATCAAAATTCCTTTTTCGTCCGTTCATCACCTGAAAGTTTGATTTTAAAATTATTTTATTCAATAAACATGAAAAGGATTGGATAGCAGGCCGAAACCTATATATATCCTCTCCTTAAGGCAACATGTATATATGGCGCGGTATTAAGGTCATAATTATTGAATTTTGCTTATGCATAAATCAATTTTGCATAAGCAAAATTATAATTTTGCTTATGCTTAAATCCATTTTGCATAAGCAAAATTAGAATTTTGCTTATGCTAAAATCTATTTTGGATAAGCGTATTTGATTATTGCATATGCAAAAATAAATATTGCATATGCTAAATTATTTTGCTTAAGCAAAATGATTTCTGCATATGCAGAAATGATAAAAATTAACCAATCAGAGCATCCGTTATATGGAAAGAGAAAATGTCGAAATTATTCAATGCGGTACATGCAAATGCACAAAATTAATTCAGTCTAATTAAAGAAAGTGTACATTCCAATACCTACACATTTTTTATTCGTTTTTGTTGTTTAGAATTATTTTTTTATATCTTCCATGTGAAAAAAAAAAAATTGTCTAACAATATATATCGGTAAGAGTTCTTTCCCATTAACCAGTGATCATACATGTACTATTAAACAGAAACGAATAGAGAAAATGAAAAGAAAAATGAAATAAAGATTGTATTTCTTTATGTTTTAAACTTAAAATAACAATTATTCTTACAGATAACAGTATATTGATAAGAATGGGGAATGAAATACAAAATGTTCTATTCATAATGGAGATCAAAGTCTACAAATTAATTTGACTTTATCATTGTAGTTGAAATAGATACTTGATTATTCCAAGAATTTTTCAAAACGAAAGAAGCTTTGGTTATGTATATGAGTATATAAACAGCAGCATTCGTGCTTTTTTCTCCGTAATCGAACATGTTAGCAAACATATTTATCCGGATGATCTGAAAATATACAATATAAAACAACACCAATAAGCTTATCAACAACACTTCTAAGGAGAAGAGGTTTGAATATGTTTACCATAAAGTCACATTGTAAACAAATTTTCAAGTTGGATGAGGTGTAGACTTGTCACTATTTCT